>VMBQ01006781.1:6228-53328 GCA_007657795.1 Dreissena rostriformis | reverse complement strand
TGACATACAGAGGCACAGCTGGATGATACCAGGATATATAAATACGAATATGCCATGTCAATTTTATTCCTTGACTTACCGAGCAATAGAATGGACGCTAAATTGCTTCTTGTTTTGATGGGCATAGTTCAGACCGCGTCTGGAGCAGTATCAATTGTTATTGATATTAAGTTTATTGAATTATTTAATTAAACTCACTCACTTGAAGCACTATATCACTTATACGTATTTGTCGTATTTTAAATTAATGATTATTTATTGTTTCCCAACAGATCATGGACAGGTAGTGAAGTTCTGCAGATACAAAGAACTTCGCCTTCTTCCACAGTCGATGTTTATCGACTATGACGCGTGTGACGACTGTGAGTGTTCCGACGATGGGCTGTCTTGCCAGAGGTAAGTGTTCATCAAGCATTGCTGCCTTGGTACTAAAAAATATTACGGCATGAATCATGTGATAAGTATTTTGTGTACGAAGTGATATGATATACGTGATATTTCTTTCTTTAAATTTACAAATATAGTTTTTATACTCAAAGGACTTTCACGACGTTCCAGATATCCAATGCCATTGAAATAAACATTTTAATACAATCTATGTTTTAACGAATACATGTATGTCATCGTAGTGTTGTCATCGTCGTGATTTAATCTAATATGATATGAAGTCCCGTTACTTTTGAAGCGCCATTATTGCGCCTAGAATATGCTGTATTCTATACAAATTAAAGTACAATATAAAACATTTCACGTTCAACCATTGTTTTCATTTTTCTTTACAGCATGAGTTCTTATGTGAGTGTGCAACGAGGGTCAAAATGCACCAATGTAAACATTGCCTGCAAGAACACGTGGGTGCTGAAGGCTGACACCACAAAGAAATGCCCGAAGGGACTGATTCCAAAATCTCGAAATCGGTTGGAAAATAATAAATAAAATGTCAGCTATGTGATCAAATGCGTCTATAAACATATACTTTATATTTTATTTCTGAAACTATTAATGACACTATGGATGAATTATGTCCCTGCATATGTGTTGTTTCGTTGGGTCGATATTTATAAAAAGAAAATACTTAATGCATATGTATTCATTATTGGATGCTTTCAAACACAAGTTAATGCGTATTCAAAAGTTGTATTTATTAAAATAAAGCGTTTATTACATAGCCAATTTGAAAAAAAGTTCTTCCAATTATGTTTATCCTGGTTATTTCATGAAGTATGTTTTCTATCTTGTCAATTATGGTGACAAATAAGCATACTGTTGATTTAATGTCTGAAGCTATTCATGACATTATCAACAAATTGTGTTCCTTCGTGCTTGATGTGTTTGGTTGATAATCATAAAATGTATAATACATATGTTTTCATTCTTTGACTCTTTGTTACTTACTTTCATGTGAATTCAAACATTTGGAAAGAAGTTATTCTAGTTATGATTATGTGTGTTTATTTCTTGACCCAATTTTGAAATCATGCTGAAAAGACGGTACGGTCACCGCCAGCAACCCAGGAAAATCAATAACGAATTATCTAACCTTTAATTTCTATTAAGAGCAACGGAATGGTCTATCAGAAATCAGCGTGCGGTCAATATTAATTTTCGTGATACATTTTAAGGTAACTAACCTAAGATGAAAAGCCATCCAACTAATATAGACTGATACATGTACATAGTCAAGATGTGACCTAGCTGAGCCAATAAAAAACGAGTATTCTGTGCGTGGAAAGATAATATAGGTTCTCGGTAAGATAAACCAGAAATCGATACTTATTTTGAGCTTATTTGATTGAAATTAACTATTGATGATTTTCACTGAAAGTAAATATTTTTAGACTGAGTCCCTTTTGTGTTTTTTTAATTTTAAAGTGATATTTCTTGATAAATGATAATTCATCGAATCGCGCATCAATACTTATTCAATTTAAGATATTAAAATATAATGTATTTGTTTTTACTCCAAATGTTGACGAAAGACTTTGATATATACTTGAGATATTATAAATAATGAAGTGTTGCGTAAGAAGTACCTTTAAGCATCCCAAAAACGTGAAGTCAGTATTTAAAATGACAATCCTTTGTTTACTATCCCATTAACCAATACGTGATTATTTTGTAAGCAAACGTTTTTAAAGCTCATCTGTATTTATTTTTAATAACTAACGAGAGATTTATTCGAGCAAAAATGCATTCCTTTGCTAAATTGGCTTGTATGCGAACATACGTCTTTGACTTATCGTCTTGGCTTATGATTAATGATTTTTTTAAAGCTTTTCGCGGAATACTTTGATACATAATGATTCAGTGTATGTTATATAAATAAACATATATAGTTATATGTATTTATTTATTAATATAAATTTTATCTAAATCAGTATGTGACATATACAAAACACAAATAACCAACCCCCTCCATCAGACATGCGCATCTGAGTGCCATATAGGCTAGCAATATACCGTAAATGCATGCAAATAGTGTGTTTAAAGAGCAGTTCCTAACAGGAGTGTTTGATTTTATAATATCCAGTTCGGTGCGAAAGCAATATGGGTAGGTCATATGGATATCGTGCTTGTTGGTCGACTTTATGTCGTATAACGAATATAAATGTATACGGTGATATCGGTGATTTAGCTTTCTACCATTGTTTTAGGATACACAACTCGCCACTTTGCTTGTACTTTTGACTAAAAGCAATATAATTGTTATGTTTGTTTTTAAAACTAGCAACGAATGAAACGAAATAAATACGATAAGAAATAAACGGCATGCGATATCTAAAGACGACCTTGGACAATGTTATATTTGCTCTTTGTGTTTAATTAATTCAATGATTAGAAATTAAAATAAAATAATTTATAGATTCGGTTGTTTGCCAATGAGCAATAGTTCAAATACCTCAATGGAAACAACTTGACTGATTACTCAAGAAATATCTGTTTAATATAATTCAGTTGTTTAACGAATACCTCAGTCATAGAGTAGATATGCATGAGTGTAATGAATATGAATATACATATACATATAACATTTTAAAATGTAAAATATACAATGGGACGAAATTTGACAATTACAATTTACATGGACATATGTCTGAGTAATAAAAGAATGCAACAATGGTTTAATTGACAGGGGCGTAACTTCCTATTGGCTTTGTTGGTCATGCCTACTCTTTTTATTTAGGACATCCAACAAATAAGAATGTCAACAGTGATATGAAATCAGAAACGGAAATGGGTAGGGTTCAGTAATAAATCAGGAAACAATGTATGATACTAATATACCATTCGTGTACTGATTTAATGGATTTTCGCATAAGCGTCACGTCTTAAATGGTCGATGGTCTGTTATGATAGCAACGAATCGAAGGACGGAACCATAATATTGCTGTTATGATTAAGTCCGCTGTCCTCGTCTTTAGGAAAAGGAATTTCGCTTTTGGGTATTAAAGATTGGTAATAAAAGATAGATGCAGAGCTCGTCTTTACAGTGATTTGTTTTAAGTAATCTGTAACTCTTTCAAATTCGTAAAACAAAATTGCAATACAGGTCTTTCTGAAATTTTTAATAAAGTTTGGCATAGAAGGTTTTTATATAAACGTGTTAAAGTATATATTATCTCATTTAGTTGAACCTGAACTTTAACTCTATTCTAGTAACACTTGTTACTTGTGTAAGTTTTGCAACTGTTATTCCTTCAGGTTGGGATATGAGCTGTGTTTGAATTTAAACTAGTTAACGGCTGGTATATTATTGGTTTGCAATATTACTTAAAAGTCTAGTAGAGAATTTATTCTTCACTCAGACAACACAAACTAGATTCAAATAACTGAGATAAATTTAAACTACATGAAACACTAGGGAAGTCTTGATAATCTGTTTGATTGCAAAAAATTGAAATATTCATACTATGATAATCTGCATGTATAACACACAATCAGATCTGGTGATGGATTTGCAGTTAATTGTTCTATAACATTTTGAACTATGGCTTCCATCTTACAGAAGTTTGAGTATGTTTTCCTGGTAATTTAAATGTGTATCACTGTTGTTGTTAACGATTATCTTTGAAACAGAAGAAGTAACAACCACAATTTTCTTATTCTCGTTTATTCGTGAGTGCAATTTCGGCCATTAATGAAAGATTTATATTTTTCAAACATGCAGCACACCTTGCTCGTCGTGTACCTCCTTTTACATGTACATGTAAAGAAACATGTACACAGGTTAATGTTTCTAACCAATTTAGCCAAAGGTATAAACAAAAAATCCCAAATAGTTTTGTTGCGAAACACTGTTTTCTTCAGCAGGCCGCCATGTTTGTAACGTGTAGAACACGATGTGTACTTATTGCGTGAAAATGTTGGATTCGTTAACCGAAAACAGTCGTTTCATTTTTCCATCGTTCCCAACTAAAAACCCTTATACAATTTTTCTACCAATCACCACTTTTGTGTTAAATCCGTTAACAATGTGTTTTCATATATAACTTGTTCAGTGTTTAAGCTGAAAGTTCAATGATTTTTAGTGAAATTCAATCACCTTTTATCACTTTTCAAGATAAAGTTGGATAACATGATTTGTCAATGAAACCCGATTTCAGGGACTTGTATATGTCTGCATGAACCCTGCGCTTTAGCAACAACGATAAAAAAATAAATAAAAAAAAGACATCTAGCTTGTCAAAAATATAATTTGCATTAAATAGATAACACAGATATAACTTAAGGATGTACGGTGGTTTCTTGCATTTGTTTTCAAAATATCCAGACTTTTTATAACTATATGTATGCTGATTGGCACCTCTATGTTGTCCCAAATATGAAATAAACATGGGGGTCACCATTAATTGTATTTAGTTAATCACGTTTTTAATACGATACTTATTTTACAAATCGCCATTTTTGCTATGCACAAAACTGGGCTGGTAACAATAGAGGGTATGTTGAATACATTAATACTGAACCATACATTGAATTATGGATTGAATTATGAAGCTAATAGTTAATTATATTATATTGAAACAATTGAACAACAAAATGGAAACAGCATGGATATTTAGGGTATAACCTGTTGGCAAATCGTTAAGTTTTGGCATTTTATTGCAGTGTACAGTTCTCAGAATTGCAAAACGTATACATTTTGTTTGCTGTTTATTATATGCCATAGCGCTTGAACATTTATTACAGTAAAGACAACCGTAATATATAGATGGTGAAATTGAAGGGTAAACGTGATTTGTTTTTTGCTGCAACCATTTAAAAAGAGCTTCTTTTCTTTAAACATACAGCAATAATACAAAAAACAATTGTATACATCATCGAATAGTGACATATTGGTTGTAATTAAATAATTGTATCAGCAAATAGCATATATGTTATTCAAATTAAGTAATTGTTTAACGCCGCAAACAATTTTCTATTGTCTTAGCTTTAACGTCAAAGTTAAAAAGTACCGTAAAGTTAAAACGAACGTCATCCTCAATACTCATTTGATAAGGCAGTGTGCTCATAGGATTATGAATGCATATCCTTTCCATTTTAGTATAACTTTTTTATTGATGTTAATATAAATAAACAGTATTGATGAGATATATTCATAAATAATTTATAATTGTTATCGAAAAATAAATTATGATGTCCGGTGACCTAACATAGTTTCCAATATCGGTGATTTCTCTAAGGTTTGTTAACGTCGAAAATCTAGCAATCGTATGCGCAATTAGAAATTGGAAACGGTCGGTAAAAAAAATTAAATACATATATTTCTGCTAGTGTTTATTGTAACAAAAGTTGGATGAATACTCAAATAGGAAAACGTTTTATAACGAACATTTTATTTAACAATCTTGTAGCTATTGTATTCATTTGCCAATCATTCCTTGCTCTGGAATCAGGTGCGAAGGACAGTCCGTCATCTCATTCGATTTCATCACCCAAAGTGGCTCACATGCAACATATATGACCTTGCATTCCGATGGTGTATCTGCATTTTCTATGATGTGCGACCAGTAGAATAAGATAAATCATGAAATGCAAAGTGGACCTCATTGCGCAGGGAGTCGAGAAATCTTATGATCAATACGAAGTCCATTATCGAGAGCAAATGGCACAAAAAAACACCAAAATATATTAATAAAACCGCCGCATTGGAAAGCACACTACAATGCATTCGAGGTTTAACTGGTTGCATTCTGTTTCATTTAATCCGTGTTATAATATCTTTGTTTTTCATGATTATAATATATTATTTCTTACCCTGTATAACACAATAATCTATTGTGATCACAAGAACAATGTGAGCTAGTCCGGAGGTCGAAGAACGTGCTATTTGGAGATAACTTCATATCTCCGTACGAGCAATAGGAAACCAGCCGTCCATGAACTGAAAAAAGTGTGTTAGTATTTAACTTTAAGTCAGTATTAGAATCCTATTTAAAGGGACTTTGATCACAGATTTTCGCTTTTTTTTAAGTGTCATTTGTTGTAATCAACCCACACAACTATAATAATTGTAAGAGTTTAGAATAATTATAAAAGCAAAAAAACAAAGTTGAAGAAAACGTTTGCCTTTTGTGGAACCCGTGATGTTTTAGCGCACAATTTATCGCGATACCTTTGTACCACTCATGATTTTGATATTAGCAGCGTAATATAAGCAATTTCTTAGTGACCCCCACACACACGCACGCACGCACACACACAAACACAAACACAAATACCTATTTCCAACTCCAGTTGTGACTTCATGGCAGCAGCATCTCCATTTTGAACGTAAAAGGCAATTAGCCATAGAACAATAATTAACGTGGAAGACATTATTCATGTAGTGCTAACTTATAAAGAAAGCCAGTTAAGTTGTAGTGCTGTTGCGCAAGTTTGAAGTTTGTCTTACATGTGTACACTTATGTGTCCTGGGTTATCAGTTCTGATATCAGTATAGTGAATAAACATGTCGTGTAATTCAGACCGTATGGTGGCTGAGTTCTGCCAAATTTTGAAGGTTTAAAGGTGGCCCAATCGACGACACATCAGAAGGACAAATATAATAATGTACTCGTCGTTTTTGCGTGTCCGCCAAAACGTCAGAATGTTAAATTAGAGGCACCATCACGCAAAACAAGGAGGAGCAAGACATTTGTTTCGTGTATCATTTCTGGTGAGTCCAAACTCGCCGAAACGAAAAGTACCTGCATGTGTCGTTTCGGTCGGTATATTGGTTGTTAAGGCATGCCTTCGTGTTGGTACATTTCAAGCCCGCCAATACTTCAGAACGCTATGCTGGTTTTAAAACACTTCTGTGATTATGAATGCATTGTTTTGTACTTTATTATTGTACTGTATGTCACATGAACGAAACAGAAAATACAAGAAGCCGTTTTTATATCAACCCATCAGTATACTTATTGAATTAAACTAACAACAATGTATGCGTTCTTTTATCTTAGAATGTATGCATACAGAAGCAAATTAAACATACTAATAATTATGTATAAATTTAGTTTAGACCATACATTTAATAGATTAAAATATTAATAATGTATTAATAAGTTTTCTTTGGTAACTAGCAGTACCTGTTAACATGCATGTGGATATTTATTTAGTACAATAACATGTTCTTCTAATAGAACATAAAAGTCCTAGGTTCTTCACCACATATTATAAAACAGTAAAAACAAACATAACATATACACAAATATATAAGGTGATAAGCTTAACAACAAAAAAAAACATAGTATCTATGGTAAATCACAGTAAAACATGCGGAAAAGTCGAGATAATGAGAATCAGTAAAATAAAAATCTGGAATTATATAACCAATTTAGAAATGATGAATAGTGTTGCAGAAATATATACAAAACTCGTTTAAGATAATTTTGCAAATAAGCAAATAAATAGTAGTAGTACCGCTATGCCGCTTTGTAAAACATGGTGTGTGTTTTCTGTTGTTGTTTTTTTTTTTCGCTAAAGCAACCAAAATCCTACCTGGGATACTTCACATAGATTCAAATTTGTATTACATAAACCTTTGGGTTTCTTACCGATCACTTTTTAAAACGCATTGAATTTTGAACACTAATAACGATGTGTTATTGGTCTCATCTGTTTTCTTTGCATACACATAGTAATCAGTTATCGGTGAGTACATAAGCAATATTCCGGTATACATTATTTTATATGTTGGTAGTGTCCGGATTGTACAAGCGTTTTCGAACCTCGAAAGTATAGATCAATCGTGCATTTTGCAAATAATGAAAAGATGTTTTTGTTGTTGATCTCAGACAACTATACTGGCAAAAGCCCGCGTAACGGGCGTTGACCGTTCATACATATGGAAATTTAGACAAAATAACAAAAAAATAAAAATTACACAATGATGCGACTGGATTTTTTTTGCCAAGCGTCACCTATTTTCGCGATGCTATTTAGCTCCCCTGAATCTTGTTCCGTCATAGGACACTTATCTTACCTCCGTTTGTTAAACTGGTTAACTAAAAGTGGTGACATTATTTTGTACACACAATCAAAAAAAAAGATAACCCGTCTAAATTGCATTGCGTACATCCGGTTTCAACAAATCGAATAAGATACAATTTTAGTCTCGCATTTATTTGCTTCAATCAATATCACTGTGTCATTGTTATTTTTAACCCTTCAAATCAATTTACAATTGTTTAAAAAGATTTATTTGTTCAAAACATGAACGACCGCGTTTCTTTCGTCTTCTAATATACATGACTCAGTGACGTCACTGCTTTTGTCAAACAATGACGTATCAGTTCGATATCTCAAAAGGGAGTGAAAAGTGGAACTGACTTTATGTTTTTTGTTAACATTTTAAATGAAAAACAGATATGGAATAAAAACCGATTGGTAAGTAAATATATAACTGATTTATTGCATTTGGTTACAAGAAATATCAAGCTAGATCTATATTGCGAAAGAATGCCTTTTATNCATTTGTTCAAGCAACCCTTCGAAACTGTTCTAAACATTTCTAGAATTGTACTGGAACACACCGACTAGAACTGTTCTGTAACCATACTGAAAATGTTCTAGAATTATTAAGGAACAGTTCTATAAAATTTCTAGAATTGTACTGGAACAAATGACTAGAAGTGTTCTGGAATCATCCTTGAAATGGTCTAGAACAATTCAAGAACAGTTGTTGAACGTTAAATGAGAATAATTTCTAGAACAATTGTTCTAAAACAGTTCTGGAAATATATACAAGAACAATTCTGGAATAGTTCTAGAACAATGGTTCAAGAATCGTTCTAGAACAAACCTTCAGAACTGTTTTAGAACTATTTGTTCTACAAATTATTCTCATTTAACGTTCAACAACTGTTCTACATCGTTCTAGAGCATTTTAAGGATGATTCTAGAACACTTCTAGTCATTAGTTCCAGTACAATTCTAGAAATTGTATAGAACTGTTTTAGAACTTTTCGCAGGGGTAATAAAGCGGAAACTTGTCATCCATCGGGGAACCAGATATATTGTTCTCCTTACAGGCTTCCTGTCAGTCAACAATCAACCACGCAAAACTTCTGCAAAGAAAAGAGACAAACATGGAATATAATTGGAGCGTTTTGGGAGGTAGAAATTAAACAAACAAAAAATCAAGACGGAGAATTCTGCTTATCATTGCCTTATTATAGCAGACATTACTTTGTTCGACATCTTTTCAGCTAATGAAAATAGTAATAAATTATGATCATAAAAAAATACCATACTGGTCACCTGTCATTTTACTATTGTAACCCGCTTGCCTTAAGCTCGGTCATAATTAAGTCTAAACTTGGCCACTGAGATTCGGGCAAGATGAAAAATGAATTTCTTAAAGCCCAATATTTTCTTCAAGTACATTAGAATATCCAAAACATTAGAGTGAACATAAATCAATCATGATGAACGGTACTTGTTTATTCATTCCACTAAAGATACCTCATACTTCACTTTATAATTATGTTCCATTACAGCGGAAACCCAAATATGAATAATTGGCAATGGAGCAACATATGACTTTATTTTATTTGTAGTGCTTTTTGGGTTAATTACTTATAAAAGCTAAGTTTTTTTTTGCATAAAAAGGGGCCTGCAGCATTATCAACCTGCCATTAATCTCTTAAACGACATGGACTATGAATTTATCTTTCACCAGAATATTATAAATACGTTAACATTAAAATCGGCAATTTTAATTATGCAATACGATATCAATTGCGCTCACTTGAACATGTTCACACACTCACTGTGAGATTAGTCAGCCATTCACAATTCAGAATTTGTGAGAGCTATTTATGAGTTATGACGATAAATTCATTAGAAACTGTCATGTTAATCTTTTGTGAAAATTGCTTACAAAAGTTCTTTTTCAACAACTAACAAACAATTTGGGAAGTTTTCCTATTTAAAGTACACAATGTTTTTGTCTGTAAGACTCATCTGGGACATAAATTGCTATCAGAAATCTGATTCACCAGTACATTAAAGTTAAACAAGAGATGTGTTTGTCAGAAACACAATGCCCCCAACTGCGCCGCTTTGATTTTTTTTTTTACCTTTGTCCTTGAAGGATGACCTTGACCTTTCACCACCAAAATGTGCAGCTCCATGAGATTCACATACATGCCAAATATCAAATTGCTATGATCAATATTGCAAAAGTTATGACCATTATTGGAAACCTTAACGCAAGTGTGATGGAATTTCCGAAGGACAGACAGACGGACGGACAGACGGACAGTGTGATCACTATATGCCACCCTCCCGGGGCATAAAAAAACAACAATCAGGTACTATATCTTTATAATCAGAATGCAGCGTTTGCATGACATGCAAAAAGTTGCAAATATGGCATGAAATTGCAAATTCAGTCACTTAGCAATTATAACCAATCCCCTTAAATATGCTTTTTCAATTAAGAAATGTTTAAAGTTCTCTTACATTTTAAAGACCCCCATTACTAGCGAATTAAACACTTACCTCTGCATTTAAAAGTATTACACGTCTTATCAGTGTAGATGAAAGTGAATAAATGGTGACATAATTAAAATTTACTGTTTTTACACAAAGAAAACTTGCACCAAATCTCTACAATCAGTAAGTGTATACATCAGCTTCATAAATTTCGCAGGTAAATGTTCGGATATCATCGCGGGGAAATTCACATCATATATATTGTACCACAAAAAATAAAAACGATCATTTTTTATCTTAATTTGTTCAATCTATTTTACCAGACAACATCTAGCGTTGAAATTTTGGCTATTGCTATAAGGAACACTGATTTGTTCTTGGTTTACCTTATTTTACGAAATATTTTACGAAATATTCCTTTATTTTGAGTGTTTATGGGGCTTCAAATGGTTACTGCATCAGTGCTTCTTTAAAAAGACTCAACAGTCACAAACTACAAACTGATGATGGCGATGATAGTGATCCAAACTTTATAGCCACATAAATTTGTCTTGCAGTAGCAGTTTAGCTTTCAGTTAGCAGGTTTAACACGCCTACTGCATTCACAAGGTCTCAAAATACTTCTGAACCTGGCAAACGGCTTAACCTTTATTACTTCAATGTCTAGGATTAATTGTTCAACTTTTGTGTCAACCATTTAAAGAAGGTTCACCAATCAGAAAGGGAAATGATTGGTGAAGTGTAAAACAAAATTCACAAGGATGAGCAAAAATAACTTAGATGTTTATGACTGCCAATCAATAATGTTGGAATGTAATACTCAAACATAAAAACTTTGCAGAAATAACAGCCTTAATACAATTAACTGCATTGATCTATTTTATATGTACATATTATATTAAGCAAATGTCAAGCTTTTTAGTTTTTTTACATGAGAAAGCTGGTAATTCTGCCCTTGTATAATAATGACATTCAAATATTGTGAGTTTTGATGGATCCAATAGACACATGCAAGAGATACAAAAATTTCACCCACACCCCTTGAACTGGGACTTCAACCAGGAAGGTGTAAGAAGTAGATCAGGATGATACCTTATTATCATCATATCAAAATGTTGACATGTCCTCCATCACAAAACAACAACCTGAGTTACATGACATTATTACAATATCTACAATTCGAGTATGTCCCCTTGACTGCTTGGGCAGCCTGTACCCAAGTTATCAGAGTAACCAGCGTGACAAGTGAAGGATGGCGACACAAGGAAGCCATGTAATCTGCAACTGCCGCTTGGTCACTGTGGTCACTCATCTATTAAAACAATTTTATGTAATTAGATTTTTGAACTGGCTGTGATTGTTTTTTTTAAATATTAAATAAGTCTGAATTTCTATAATTAAAAAGAGATGTGTTTGTCAGAAACACAATGCCCCCTACTGCGCCACTTTGAAATAAAATTTCTATTTATCATTTGGCAGGTATAGAAATTATCTCCCTTTAAAGCTTGTTACTTCCCTTGAATTTAGTTTTTTGACCTTTGACATTAAATGATGACCTTGACCTTGACATTTCACCACTCAAAATGTGCAGCTCCATGAGATACACATGCGTTCCAAATATCAAGTTGCTATCTTCAATATTGCAAAAGTTATGGCCAATATTAAAGTTTTCGGACGGACGCACAGACTGTCAGACAGACAGACGGGCTGACAGTTCAACTGCTATATGCCACCCTACCGAGGGCATAATAAGAATAATAACAGAAATGTGATGGCTGTCTTGTTAGCGCAGTGGTTGGTACACGCGCTTCTCGCCTAGAGGACCAGGGTTCTGAATCACGGCTCATGGCGAATAAGAGCTTGGTAAGTGGATGCCATACAGGACAGGTGGGGTTTCCACCACAGCACAAGACCTCACCAAAATTAAATATCTTTCAGTAAAATTCAAAAAGCTGGGAATTACAGCTATAATTCAAAATTCGTCCCAACTTTTTTTAGTCTTGTTAAGTTAATTAGGTAGGTGTGCTGGGACATCTTTCTTGGTCCTGACATAATGCAGCCTCATTTGTGGAAGGACCTCATGAAACTTCGAAACACACAACAGAAATGTGATAAAACTAAAGTTCATAAAAATATAGTATCTTTATTAGTATTCAGATGATAATGTCCTTTGGGTTTTAATAGATAGAGTATCAGTTACCTGAAAACAACCATTAATAGAAAGTCATATTTCAACCACTCCCGTAAAGTGAATGTCCCAACATTTAATTGTTTGTTTTTTTCATATCATTATTATTTCAGACAATTAGTGTCAAAATTAATCATCATTTATCGATACACAATAGCCAGAGGGCAGTATTTATGCTTGTTTAATCAGTGCATCAGTTATTAAGCCCAAGTGATATAGGAAATCAGAAATGAGTTAAGTTAATGTATGGAATTAACATGTAAATTATACAAGGTCACAATAGCGCAGTGGTCATTTTGCACTGTTGAGTTGCTGGATTTTTATCAGCCACACCCACAAAGAATTCTCAAGACATTTGCAAAGAAATCAAGTACTGGATCTTCCCAGGAAACAGAGTCTCGGGTGCATTTCTATAAGCCTGAAGGCTTTTGATGCAATTGCCCTAAAATCAATAGTTTTCAACTCCATTTTACTGTAATTCTTCAAATGATTCATGGAGTTCATTACATGCCACCTCTAAACAACACAGTCCAATTACAGTTCCCATGACAAAATAATCACATGGTTTAAACTTGGTTGTGTCAAATATCGGGCCATTATTTTAAGCTGTCATCCATTGAGGCACAGTTTCAACCTGTGCCACCAACTGCTGTGTTAACACCTTCACAATAATAAGTCTCTTGCCAAAGCTAAATACAACTTTCAAAACAAATAATTACATAAATTAAATTTGTATACGGGGGAATTTAAAGGGTGAGTGTTGCATAAAAACACCTTCACAAGTTTAAGTCTCCTGCCAAAGCTAAATACAACTTTCAAAACAAATAATTACATTAATTAAATTTTTCAATGGGAATTTAAAGGGTGAATTTTGCATAAAAACACCTTCACAAGTTTAAGTCTCCTGTCTCAGTTAAATACAACTTTCAAAACAAATAATTACATTGATAAAAATTTTCTACGGAAATTTAAAGGCTGAGTGTTGCGTAATTACCAAGCTAGGGGTCTTTAAAATGATCACTTTGAAATGACTAAATTACTGGGTCCTGATCAAATGTAACAACTATGTCATTCTAACAACTAGCTTTCCAATTATTGATTCACACTGTTTGAAAAGAATCAATTTTCATACCCATTTCAAAGATGTGCACAATTATATCAATTTAAATTCCTAAAGAAAGAAACCTATTTAGGTTATTGATGCAGATTAGAGTTGCAACTTGCAATGACTCCATGTTATAATCACACCTTGTATAAACACCAGCACTTAGCAATTTAATTTTGGTACTACGTCATGAAATTGCACAATCTAAGTTCCTTTCATTTAAATGTGATATTTATTTTATAATAAGAAGGTATTTTAATATACATATAATTATGAAGCTTACAGAAAGTCCTAGTTGTTTCACATACACAAGTGTTAATTGATTTTTTATTTTTATAAACAATTGAACAAAACACACAACAGAAATATTAGTCATATATTTTTATTATTATTATTTTTAGTATTGAAAGTTTTTTCTAACATTTATTACACATTTTTTTTAAATAAGTAAGTATTTGTAAAAAAAAACAATATTAAAAAATAAATAAAAACAATACGCTCCTTCAAAGAAATCTAAAAATATCTGAAATCTACTTTAAATAAAGCAATAAATTATTCTCAACACAGAATTCCTTTTAATTTCTGACAGCAAAGATCATAAATAACTTCTCAATTCCATTTCATCATATTTCCATTATGCTCCTAATATTTATTGGATGTTATTTGGCAGGGACAATATGATGGGAGATGTTCCCATTTTGTATGGAGGAGTTTTGCTGAATGGAATTGGAATTAGCAGGGGCTCTGAGCTGGCTTCATAAAGGCTGGGAATGTCACATAACTAGATTTGTTTGACACTGCAGGGGTGTTCTGACTTTTTAGAAACGGCCGTAAAACAGACCCGATCCAAATGCAAATGGTCCCGATCCCAAACCGAAATTGTAAAAAAAAATCCAAATTAAAAAAAATGAATAAAAATGGAAAGAAGTTTCTTATGACAATTTTATCTCAATTTTATTTCATAAACATCTCAAAAAGTATATAACTATTATTTACATGATTTTGTCCTCCTTATGTGATTATTATAAAGAGTTATATTAAATGAGTTTTTCCCAAATAAGTGGACTTTTTAAGCGAATTGCATTTTTCCCAAAATGGTCAGGAAAACCCTGATGTGTCAATATTATTTTGTTGATAAAAAAATCCTAATTTTGTCCATTTTGTTCATTAAAAATCCCAAAATTTGCCATTTGATCGATTTAAAAAATCCCAATTTGACAAGACTCCTTTTTTCCAAAATGGCTGGAAAAACCTCTGCACTGCTCACACACTGAGAGCAGACCCAATCATGGCCCACGAGGCTACTTTGCACCTTTCTGATATTCTTTCTTTTATCTTTGAAATATAATACACACAAAATAACAGAGAATTTAAGAAAAATACAGTGGTATTAAAGACTGTGGAACACAATTTACCTTAAATACTAGATAAATAGACCAGACAGATCAGAATTCAGTTGATGAAATAATAAAACATAAAACAGATTTTGTTACGAATATTAAATTGTAATAAACTTGTCAAAATGTGGCTCTACATGTTTAAGCAAACAGACAATATCAAGACAGCGAAGATTTCATCTGAAATTCATTTGAAAGAATCTTGAAGATCATGAAGGTTTTACATTGCTTAATAGGGATATGGCTCTACATGTTAAAGCAAACATACAATATCAAGACAGTGAACATTTCATCTAAAATTTATTTGAAAAAGTCTTGCAGATCATGAAGGTATTACATTGCTAAATAGGAGCATAGTTTGCACAGAGATCTGTAACTACTACCAAGGCATCCATCCTAAGATCAATCAACACAGTTGCACCCAAGTGGATTTAAATGAACACATTATCATTTTATTATCACCTTTTATGAACAAGATTGTTAAATGTCCACAACTTAGTTTATCCTCTCCACAAGCTACCACAAGCTTTATCAAAAGAGATAGCAATATCAAGATAACAACAGTTAACAAAAAATCCATCTGAATGACTTTGGTGCATTTGGATACTTGAGAATTAAATCATGATTGTGAAGTTTTACTGAATTGGAAATTCAATGATTTCCTGGCTTGATGGCCTGTAATTAAGGTGCATCCAGCTGAAAGGTCACTGCCCTTAGGCCACACTGACCAACTGCTGACAAGTGGCAACTCTAATGCCACTCTGGCAACAGTCACAAAGTTAGTATTGAATAGAACTTCTAATTCTGAAACACAGAACAACTGACCACATGACTTTGATGCTGCGCAAAAATGGCAGCACAGGCAACATGAACTTTTGATAGTGCACAATATTGGCAGCACTAAACCACATGACTTTTTGATGTTGCAAAATGTTGGTACTGTGGGGCACATGACTTTTTGATGCTGCAAAAGATTGGCAAAACTGGCCACAAGACTTTGATGCTGCACAAGATTGGCAAAACTGGCAACATGACTTTGATGCTGCACAAGATTGGCAAAACTGGCAACATGACTTTGATGCTGCACAAGATTGGCAAAACTGGCAACATGACTTTGATGCTGCACAAGATTGGCAAAACTGGCAACATGACTTTGATGCTGCACATGATTGGCAAAACTGGCAACATGACTTTGATGCTGCACAAGATTGGCAAAACTGGCAACATGACTTTGATGCTGCACAAGATTGGCAAAACTGGCAACATGACTTTGATGCTGCACATGATTGGCAAAACTGGCAACATGACTTTTATGCTGCACAAGATTGGCAAAACTGGCCACATTACTGTTATGCTGCACAAGATTGGGAAAACTGGCAACATGACTTTGATGCTGCACATGATTGGTAAAACTGGCAACATGACTTTTATGTTGCACAAAATTGGCAAAACTGGCCACATTACTTTGATGCTGCACAAGATTGGGAAAACTGACCACATTACTTTGATGCTGCACAAGATTGGCAAAACTGGCCACATGGCTTTTTGTATGTTGCAAAAGATTGGCAACACTGGCCACATGACTTCGATGCTGCACAAGATTGGTACGCAGGCCACATGATTTATTGATGCTTCACAATATTCCACATCTTACCATTGATTTCAATGAGTAAGCCAAGTCATTCTATGGTTTGCTGATTTTGATGTCTTGTTACATATCAAAAGATAATCTTGTCTTGCCAAACAAAGACCAGTCAAAATAAGTAAAACCAATCACATTAAAATAATCAATTGGATCACAATAAGCTTTGTGCCCTGTAGATCTTTAAATCTCAATTTGTTGTTTTTCATGTACAAGCTTCCTTTTTTACATCATTCAAGGGCCATAACTTTAAAATTCCTCTGAGGTGATTTGTTAGCTGATCCTTTAAATAAACATTGGACTATTTTCTTTTGAACAAGCACATATTATACTAATTATGTACATCAAACTTACTTCTTAACAAATACAAAAATTGTGTTATAAGGAGAATCCATGGCAGCGAAATAAACAACACAATTACTTTTATTCTATCCCCATTAAGACCAGAATCAACAATCGTAGCCGGCCACACTTCCAAGATGGTCCTTGTGATTCATAGCAAAATTCTTCACTTCTTAATTAATGAGCAAAAGGTCTTTTTTTCCAATAAATAATCATTATGGTGGTGATTTTGACCATATAAAGTCACGGACTATGAGAAGATAATTCCGTGAAAATGAGAATTAATGCAGTCCTGATTACGTTTGTGGCACATACCCTCTCCGGACACGAGAGCCTAATTGTTCTGCTCCTTTACAAACTTGCGGCAATAAATTTGTCCCAAGAAAGCATTTATTTCGGTTATTTCTGCAATTATCGCCATGGGACAAAGAATTGGTCAAAATCTATTGTTATTTGCATGAAAATAATTGCAGAAGCCGAGTATAAGGTATGAAATGAATGGTTAGTGGACACAGTCCAACACATGCTTCAGTTTTTCTAGGACAGGAGTGAATAATTTCCTGTGTTCTGATTGGTCGATTCTAAGCCTGGAAAGCAATTAGCGCTGCATTTGTGGATTATTGAGATGCTAGGTTATTTGGGGTCAGTGCCAACTCTACAAATGAGTGCTCTCTATTACAAGCATGGGCTGTGATTCATTTGTAACTGTCAACCTCAATGTTTGACAGATTGTCAACTGAAGATAACTTTTATGTGTGGATAGAAGACATGGAAGAATTTGGAACAAAATGTTTGTTTGCCATGATGTGTAAAAATTAACAATATAAACATTGTATCAGTAAACGAATACTTCAATTTCAAGGTTATGAAAAATACTGCAATGTCATAAATGACTTATAATTTTTTAATTTCATATGTATATCTAAAAACATTATCATGCATGTAAAGCTAATTACTTTGAGGAATGTATGTGAACATTTAATAAGCAATTGCATATCATACTACATTAAATTAACAGTTCAAACAATATATCAAACACTTACCACATCAATCACTAATGTATTTGTCCCCACTCTTTAAACTATAAATTAACAGTTTGCTACTAAAATTGTACTTTTTGAATGAATTTAAACAAAAACACTTTTACATAACTTGAATTTTTGAAAACATCCAATCAAAAGTGTTACAACATTTCCTCCACTAGAAACTGCTGACACATCCCTCTGCCCACCTCCCTGCCTGGTATTTACAAGCCAACAAACTGTCATCTGACCCTCCATGATATCAACTTAATTACTAGTTATACAAGGGACCTGCTTATCAAATTAATGCACCTCTGAGAGGTGATAAAGGTATAATTGGCTCCAATATCACAACTGAATCACAATGTAGCAATAAGCTGGTCAATGACGGCTCCTAGGGGGTGGGGAGGGCAGAGTGTAAGGAAATACAGCTCCTAGGGGGTGGGGAGGGCTCACAACTGGAGCACAATGTAGCAATAAGCTGGTCTATGAAGGCTCCTAGGGGGTGGGGAGGGCAGAGTGTAAGGAAATACAGCTCCTAGGGGGTGGGGAGGGCTCACAACTGGAGCACAATGTAGCAATAAGCTGGTCTATGAAGGCTCCTAGGGGGTGGGGAGGGCAGAGTGTAAGGAAATACGCAGAGGGTGGGGCGATAGCTGAGGGTCACATGTCATACCACTTCCATGTTGCTACAAGGGTGTATCTGATGTTATTCCTGATTTAAGAAAGGGTCTTTTAATTGTTAACTATTGCAAAATGGCCTACTGTTTTTGTGGCTTTGACACCAGTCACATTTGTGACATCAACATAATGAATGTTAAATTTAGATCATGACAATTCTCTGTGGGTAAACAACCCCAACTGATGTGCCAACGTTTTAATGAAGATGGAATTTAGGAAGGATGGAATTAGGGAATAAGGCAAAGATGCTGGGTGGCATGCATTGATTGTTTTCTGAATTCCTGAAGTTAGCAGAAAGCATGCGTGTATCTGTGTTCATACATTTTCAAATGTATGTTTTGTATGATTTTGTTGAAGTTCTATTTATTACCTTGATGACAGTGTACTGTAAATATACTGAGAAAAAAATTAGTATAAAATTTAATAGAGTAAAACACTTGTTAGCAGAACTTAGTGCAATTTAAGATATTCAGACTAATGCTATACAACATAAATATTACAAATAGTCTATGCTAGTCAAATGTATAGACCTTTCCCTTTTCATACTATATATTTCGAAATAACTCGAACTGTTTCAGATTTCAACTATTTTCCGGTAATACAATAATATTGCCAACAAACAACCTTTCCACAATGACTTGAGACTTATCAGAAATCTGGCATCAATACTCTACAATTAAACCAAACATTTTGTAAATTTTCAATAAACACTCAATGTTGACTCTTCCCAATGATGTTTTCACCTCCATTCACCTGTGATGGACTTCTAGAAGAGCCCGTCAATAATTGCCCTCAACTTCAAATAGCCCATGTCAAATGGGCCGCCATCAGGGGCATTCATGCATTGTGGGGGATGTTTGTTTTCTGTTGTACCATGTGGTGATAGAGTCCCAATCACAGACAATGCTTTGGAGAAACAGTCAACAGCCAATTGTCAATATTTCAATTCAAACATAAAAATTCTAATGTTCAAATCTGGAATCATTTCTGAATGTCATCAAATGCATCATGCTGATATTTTGTTTAACACTTTACAACAGGTGTTACAGTTTTGAAAAATCTACAGAAAAAAGTTATTATGAAAATTAGGGTACAAACTTTTTATTATACTTGATCCTGAGATTTAGTCCGTGAGAACAGAAGTAATCCTTCTATTTGTCATAGAAAAATCAGCAATATCTGGTTATTTTTGTCTCTGCTGGCTGTAAAAGACAACCATGCCTGGAATATCAATACTTTCCAAAAGAAATTCAATTTCATGTTAAAAGAAGTGATGTGTTTGTGAAACACTATGTCCCCTTTTGAGCGATTTTGACCCATATTTTTTACCTTTGACCTTGAAGGATGACCTTGACCTTTCACCACTCAAAATGTGCAGCTCCATGAGATACACATGCATGCCAAATATCAAGTTGCTATCTTCAATATTGCAAAAGTTATGGCCAATGTTAAAGTTTGTGCAAACAAACCAACAAACCAACAGACAGGGCAAAAACAATATGTCCCCAAGTATAGACTGGGGGACATAAAAAAATAAAAAATATTATTATTGCAAGATATCATGTCATTCCATTTTACGTTTAATTTTTACACAAACGTTACATTTTTGCCACATAATTATTTTCTTTGGGACCATTCTTTAATATGAGTTTATATATCTGTTAACAATTGTTCGATCATTATGAAAATGAATTTACCAATGTTAATATAAACGTTAATATAAACGGCAAGTTGTAAATTATTTCAACATCTGTTTAGTATTTTAATAAACGCCTGCACAATATCTATAACAAAATACAAAATAATGCAGGAACATTATAATTATTAACATATGGGAATGTCTCATAAATAATTTTAACCACCAAGATTTGTGATTATGATATAGGAATCTGTGTCAATAGCTCAACAACATAGGAAACTGTATCAATAGCTCAACAACATAGGAAACTGTATCAATAGCTCAACAACATAGGAAACTGTATCAATAGCTCAACAACATAGGAAACTGTATCAATAGCTCAACAACATAGGAAACTGTATCAATAGCTCAACAAAATAGGAAACTGTATCAATAGCTCAACAACATAGGAAACTGTATCAATAGCTCAACAACATAGGAAACTGTATCAATAGCTCAACAACATAGGAAACTGTATCAATAGCTCAACAACATAGGAAACTGTATCAATAGCTCAACAACATAGGAAACTGTATCAATAGCTCAACAACATAGGAAACTGTATCAATAGCTCAACAACATAGGAAACTGTATCAATAGCTCAACAACATAGGAAACTGTATCAATAGCTCAACAACATAGGAAACTGTATCAATAGCTCAACAACATAGGAAACTGTATCAATAGCTCAACAACATAGGAAACTGTATCAATAGCTCAACAACATAGGAAACTGTATCAATAGCTCAACAACATAGGAAACTGTATCAATAGCTCAACAACATAGGAAACTGTATCAATAGCTCAACAACATAGGAAACTGTATCAATAGCTCAACAACATAGGAAACTGTATCAATAGCTCAACAACATAGGAAACTGTATCAATAGCTCAACAACATAGGAAACTGTATCAATAGCTCAACAACATAGGAAACTGTATCAATAGCTCAACAACATAGGAAACTGTATCAATAGCTCAACAACATAGGAAACTGTATCAATAGCTCAACAACATAGGAAACTGTATCAATAGCTCAACAACATAGGAAACTGTATCAATAGCTCAACAACATAGGAAACTGTATCAATAGCTCAACAACATAGGAAACTGTATCAATAGCTCAACAACATAGGAAACTGTATCAATAGCTCAACAACATAGGAAACTGTATCAATAGCTCAACAACATAGGAAACTGTATCAATAGCTCAACAACATAGGAAACTGTATCAATAGCTCAACAACATAGGAAACTGTATCAATAGCTCAACAACATAGGAAACTGTATCAATAGCTCAACAACATAGGAAACTGTATCAATAGCTCAACAACATAGGAAACTGTATCAATAGCTCAACAACATAGGAAACTGTATCAATAGCTCAACAACATAGGAAACTGTATCAATAGCTCAACAACATAGGAAACTGTATCAATAGCTCAACAACATAGGAAACTGTATCAATAGCTCAACAACATAGGAAACTGTATCAATAGCTCAACAACATAGGAAACTGTATCAATAGCTCAACAACATAGGAAACTGTATCAATAGCTCAACAACATAGGAAACTGTATCAATAGCTCAACAACATAGGAAACTGTATCAATAGCTCAACAACATAGGAAACTGTATCAATAGCTCAACAACATAGGAAACTGTATCAATAGCTCAACAACATAGGAAACTGTATCAATAGCTCAACAACATAGGAAACTGTATCAATAGCTCAACAACATAGGAAACTGTATCAATAGCTCAACAACATAGGAAACTGTATCAATAGCTCAACAACATAGGAAACTGTATCAATAGCTCAACAACATAGGAAACTGTATCAATAGCTCAACAACATAGGAAACTGTATCAATAGCTCAACAACATAGGAAACTGTATCAATAGCTCAACAACATAGGAAACTGTATCAATAGCTCAACAACATAGGAAACTGTATCAATAGCTCAACAACATAGGAAACTGTATCAATAGCTCAACAACATAGGAAACTGTATCAATAGCTCAACAACATAGGAAACTGTATCAATAGCTCAACAACATAGGAAACTGTATCAATAGCTCAACAACATAGGAAACTGTATCAATAGCTCAACAACATAGGAAACTGTATCAATAGCTCAACAACATAGGAAACTGTATCAATAGCTCAACAACATAGGAAACTGTATCAATAGCTCAACAACATAGGAAACTGTATCAATAGCTCAACAACATAGGAAACTGTATCAATAGCTCAACAACATAGGAAACTGTATCAATAGCTCAACAACATAGGAAACTGTATCAATAGCTCAACAACATAGGAAACTGTATCAATAGCTCAACAACATAGGAAACTGTATCAATAGCTCAACAACATAGGAAACTGTATCAATAGCTCAACAACATAGGAAACTGTATCAATAGCTCAACAACATAGGAAACTGTATCAATAGCTCAACAACATAGGAAACTGTATCAATAGCTCAACAACATAGGAAACTGTATCAATAGCTCAACAACATAGGAAACTGTATCAATAGCTCAACAACATAGGAAACTGTATCAATAGCTCAACAACATAGGAAACTGTATCAATAGCTCAACAACATAGGAAACTGTATCAATAGCTCAACAACATAGGAAACTGTATCAATAGCTCAACAACATAGGAAACTGTANGGTTTTCTTCAAAGCCAAGCTAAAAATGAGTGCATCAAAACTGAAAGGAAGGAACATGTCCTATGGGATGATACCATACCAAATTTCATCAAATTTGGATCATTAAAGTCTTAAGATCTTTCGCGGAAACAAAATGTGTGACAGATGGAAAGAAAGACAAATATCAAGGGCAACGGATTTTTGGAGAAATGCGCTTCAGATTCACGCAAACTCCATCAAAATTAGAATTCAGACGGACGCACAATGCGATGACTATATGCTCACCATTTCAGGGTGCATAAAAAGTAGTAGCTAACTATGTTTATATACGTATTATTCTGGCATTTAATTTATTCAGTTCATTTCTTATGATCAAACTTGCAATTGGTCATTAGTAAACTAAGTGTAAAAACTGGATTATAATTCTAGTATCCCTTCCTTTCTGATTTATTACTTTGGCCCAAAATTTGTACACCAAACATGCCAAGAGCAACAATACTTACCTGTCAATGTGCAACTGTACAATATTCTCCACCACTGGCATGCTATCCAATGGCTGAGCCCCATCCACTGTGAGTACTGGCATATCGGGCCCAGAGGCGCTACAAGGATACTCCCACAGGGGTTGTGGCTCTACCACTTCATCCACACTCTCACTGCTGGACTGAAATCCGAACCCTGGTCATTCAGACAAAGCTCCCTATGAAAGCCCCTTTCACCCTAAAATCATTCCATGTTTAACCCATTTATGCCTAGTGGACTCTCCCATCCTACTAAATTGGATCAATTTATTTCCAAAATTAGAGATGTCTAGTATATTTATTTCTATATTTAGAATATTTTTTACAGAAATTCCTTTACGCCTAGCGTCTTAAAAAAAGGGCCTTGGCAAACAGCGTAGACCCAGATGAGACGCCGCCATGTGGCGTCTCATCAGGTTCTGCGCTGTTTGCTTAAAGGAATTTCTGTAAGAAATATTCTTAATATAGAAATAAATATACTAGACATCCCTAATTTTGGAAATAAATTGATCCAATTTAGAAGGATGGGAGAGTCCACTAGGCATAAATGGGTTAAAGCAGGGTAAAAACCAGAGCAATAAGTAGCGCCTACAGCGATTAAAGTAGGCTGGGTTAATCTGTTAACCCTTTGCATGCTGGGATATTTGTCGTCTGCTTAAATGTCGTCTGCTGAATTTCTAAAATTAGCATTTTCTTCGATTTTTTTTTCAAAGAATACTATCATAACAGCAAACAGTTTGGATTCTGATGAGACGCCACTTTCTGTGGTGTCTCATCTGGATCCAAACTTTTTGCAAAGGCCTTCAAAATTCGGTTCCAATACTGAAAGAGTTAAACTGGTGGAAATGGGGAGGTTTCATAGGTATTGTTATGTAAATACTAACACAGCTGATTGGACCAGCATAGAAGAAATAAAAGAATTGTTGGAAATTAAGTAATTGGCTGGGATAGTAAATCAGATAATTCTTTATGGCAGCAAAAAACACTCCCGTTGGCAGAGCTTTTTGTACATCACATTAAAAGTGTTCATGTTAATTTCCCATTCAAGCTTTATCTCCTTATTGCTTTAATACTTCATACCTAACAAGATTCTAGTGATTTAATTCAAGACTGGCTTATTAAAAATATATGTACATTCGCCATTGCATGGTTATTGCAAATGACCTACACTCTGGAAATTTTTATGTCACATTCTATTTGCTGAACAAGAGATGTGTTTGTCAGAAACACAATTGCGTCTCTTAGAAATAAAATTTATATTTATCATTTGGCAGGTATAGAAATTATCTTCCTTTAAAAGCTTCTTACTTCCCTTGGATTGTGTTTTTTGACCTTTGACCTTGAAGGATGACCTTGACCTTTCTGTTTCACCACTCGAAATGTGCCGCTCTATGAGATGCACATGCATGCCAAGTATCAAGATGCTGTCATCAATAATGCAAAAGTTATGACAAAACTTTAACCTAGGTTAAAGTTTTGGGACAGAATGACAGACAGAATGACAGACAGACAGGCCAAAAACAAAATACCCCCTTTTCTTCGAAGAAGGGGGCTTAAAAATGTTTCTGAATACAAAATGCTGCCTTAAACCAGCCACCATTGGGAAAAAAATCACCTACCAGTTCCTAGTTAACAAATTATTGCGGTTCAAGAAATGATAATGCCCTCACAATATCCAAGGAAAACCATAAAGCCCCAGTCCACCACAATATTGTGATTGATTGCTAAAATGGAATTAGTTCCAATGAAAGAAGATGATTTTTATTTCGGTAAGCACTATTTGTTTTAAAAAAATACAAAAATAATGTTATAAATGCTAAAATGGCACAAGTTCTGATGAGAGAAGATGATGTTTATCTCAAGGAAAAATATTTTGTTTGTAAGAAACACACAAAAAATTTAACCCATTTATGTCTAGCGCCTAGAAAAAAGGCCATGGATAACAGCGTAGACCCAGATGAGGCGCTGCATGATGAGGCGTCTCATCAGGGTCTCCGCTGTTTGCTTAAAGGAATTTCTGTAAGAAATATTCTAAAAAAAGAAATAAATATACCAGACATCTCTAATTTTGGAAATAAATTGATCCAATTTAGAAGGTTGGGAGAGTCCACTCGAAATAAATAGGTTAATACTGCCAAATGATATCAGTTTTGATGAAAATAGATGATGTTTATTTCACTGAAAACAATTTAATTTGAAAGAAAAACATTTAATTAATGACTTGTATGTTCCAAAAGACTTGGAACAAATGGAATATACACTGTACTGTACACTTGGTACCAACATAGTTCATTTACTCATATAACTCCTGATGCTTCACGCACAATCACAAATATAACAAGAGATGTGTTTGTCATAAACACAATGCCCCCTACTGCCCCAATTTGATTTTTTTATATTCTTTTTGACCTTTGACTTGAAGGATGACCTTGACCTTGACCTTTCACCACTCAAAATGTGCAGCTCCATGAGATACACATGCATGCCAAATATCAAGTTGCTATAATCAATATTGCAAAAGTTATGACCAAACTTTAAGATAGGTTAAAGTTTTGGACAGACAGACAGAATGACAGACAGACAGAAAGACAGACAGGCCAAAAACAATATACCCCCTTTTTTTTAAAAAGGGGCATAAAAACTACATCATTAATTATTATGAAATAGTTATTATGTCACCAAATTGTTTTTACTTTGGTCACTAAAATGTCCATTAGCAACAATTTCTGCAAATGTTTGTCATGTACAGTTTTTGTGTACAAAAGGTAAGTCCTTTTTTAGAGGAAATTTCATCAACTTTTTCAAATGAAAATCAGTATTCTCATTAAAAAAAATATGGTAAGATAAAACAAACGCATTGATTTTTTGTAAGAGAACAAGGTTTCAAAGTTTAAATAGAATGTATTACCGGTATGAAGTATGACACGTGAGGAATTGTAAAAATGTAAGCAATAAACTGCAGTTTCAATAGGAAGCTGTATTGATACAGGCCTCTGAGCCTCTATTTCACACAAGTTCATGTTTGATAAAAAAAAATAAAAGAAGATGTATCTGGACAAAATAGTTATTAAAGCAATTTAACTGGGTGGAGACGAAATTGTACTTGAATAACAATACATGCTATAACAAAATATTTATATTTCGAAATGAGGACTAACCCTGAAATACAATCAAGAAATTGTTTGGTTGCTCAGCATGAATGTTAAAAGATGTACCTGAATAAGCTTGTCAAACTGACTGATGTTGAATCCTTCACAGACCCCCACGTCGGCCCGTATCTTCCAGAGGTGTTCATACTCCACCGGCACGGCATACACAGTGATAGTCCCGGGTAGACAGACCGCCCCAGGGCTCAGGCGAGACCCCAAGGCCTGGGCTATGTACCAGAATGAGACTGCGTCCCAAGGTAGGACGGCCGTCTGGAAAACTGGCTCTCCAACCAGGATGTCAATCTACAAAGTGAGATCAGCTAAAAACAAACTTAGCTTTTTACTAATTTAAACAAGGCGGTGTAACAGAAATCAAAGTTCCTTAAAACAAGTATAATTTCAACTTAAAGATCCGTAAATGCTTAAAACTCAGTCTAACTAAAACTTAAATTATTGGCTGGACACCTCTTGTCACATACCGCTGCCCGTCCACTGGCCAAAAAAGAAGTTTTTGAATTTGATGCAGTCCTGATTAAAAACGGTATGTGCATGTGTGTACTATATATGTGTCGCGTTCTGAGAAAACTGGGCATAATGCTTGTGCGTAAATTGTCATCCCAGATTAGCCTGTGCAGTCCGCACAGGCTAATCAGGGACGACAATTTCCGCTTTTATGGAATTTTTCGTGAAAATGATGTCTCTTCTTTGCGAAAATCCAGTTAAGGCCGAATGTGTCATCCCTGATTAACCTGTGCAGACTGCACAGGCTAATCTGGGACGACACTTAATGCACATGCATTATGCCCAGTTTTCTTAGAACACGACACAAATATGTTAAGTACCTTGTCAGGTATATCTGCAGCTTGTATGTCCTGAACTGAACTGTCAAGTATTGTGATCTGATCTTCGAGTCTGTTGACCTTGACAAAGTCCAGCATAACCCTGGCGCATAAGAAGTTGCTCTCAACCGCGTAAACGTGTTTTGCGCCTAGTCTGGCAGCCATGAGGGGTAGCAGACTTCCGTCACTTACACACAATACGGTGCTCTCCCCTGACTTGATGTTCTGAAATGAAACAAGGGAATCCCTAGGAGAATCTGGCCCTTAATATGCGCCTCCCTCTGGGTAAAGGGGGTTTAATGCATGTGCTTAAAGTCATTAGCATGTGCAGTCCGCACAGGGACGACACTTTCCTCCTAAACAGGTTTTTTGCTAAGAAGAGACTTCTTTTAAACAAAAAATACAATAAATGCCGAAAGTGTCGTCCCTGATGAGCCTGTGCCCCTTTCCCAGAGCGGGGCTCAAATTGTTACTGAAGCATAGAGAGAACAAAGGTCATTATTAGACTTACAGAAGCTGTTATATAATGCTTCAAATTTCTTTGAGCAAAGGGGAATATTTAACTTACTGCAGGTTTGGTACAAACATAATGTGCTTACAGATTGTAAAGGCTCCATACAATAATGTGTATTTAGAAACTAAATGATCTATAATTACCAAATCATTATGATTTGACAGATTTGAATGTATGTTTTTGTTTGCTTTGTTTGTGCTGTTTGTTGTTGTTGTTGTTTGTTGTGGGGGGGTTTTGCGGGAGGAGGGGGTTAAGGGATATTTTTCCATTAGAAAGGATTTCTGAAAAGTGTTTTTGGCATTTTATTGTACCTATCTATGGACTGGTAAACTTAAAAAAAAACTAAATTCATAGCAGTAATTATTATTGTAAAGAATGTTTAAGCGAATACAAAATTTTGAATATTAATCAGAGACTAAAATGGCTATCACTCAAGGCAGATAAAGCCCAAGCGAGACCCAATCCTACATACCTGCTTGAGTAGCCTGGTGTACATAGCGAGACCCAATCCTACATACCTGCTTAAATAGCCTGGTGTACATAGCGAGACCCAATCCTACATACCTGCTTGAGTAGGCTAGTGTACATAGCAAGAACCAATCCTACATACCTGCTTGAGTATCCTGGTGTACAGGTACATAGCGAGACCCAATCCTACAAACATGCTTAAGTAGGCTAGTGTACATAGCGAGAACCAATCCTACATACCTGCTTAAGTAGGCTAGTGTACATAGCAAGAACCAATCCTACATACCTGCTTGAGTATCCTGGTGTACAGGTACATAGCGAGACCCAATCCTACAAACATGCTTAAGTAGGCTAGTGTACATAGCGAGAACCAATCCTACATACCTGCTTGAGTAGCCTGGTGTACATAGCGAGACCCAATCCTACATACCTGCTTGAGTAGCCTGGTGTACATAGCGAGACCCAATCCTACATACCTGCTTGAGTAGCCTGGTGTACATAGCGAGACCCAATCCTACATACCTGCTTGAGTAGCCTGGTGTACATAGCGAGACCCAATCCTACATACCTGCTTGAGTAGCCTGGTGTACATAGCGAGACCCAATCCTACATACCTGCTTGAGTAGCCTGGTGTACATAGCGAGACCCAATCCTACATACCTGCTTGAGTAGCCTGGTGTACATAGCGAGACCCAATCCTACATACCTGCTTGAGTAGCCTGGTGTACATAGCGAGACCCAATCCTACATACCTGCTTGAGTAGCCTGGTGTACATAGCGAGACCCAATCCTACATACCTGCTTGAGTAGCCTGGTGTACATAGCGAGACCCAATCCTACATACCTGCTTGAGTAGCCTGGTGTACATAGCGAGACCCAATCCTACATACCTGCTTGAGTAGCCTGGTGTACATAGCGAGACCCAATCCTACATACCTGCTTGAGTAGCCTGGTGTACATAGCGAGACCCAATCCTACATACCTGCTTGAGTAGCCTGGTGTACATAGCGAGACCCAATCCTACATACCTGCTTGAGTAGCCTGGTGTACATAGCGAGACCCAATCCTACATACCTGCTTGAGTAGCCTGGTGTACATAGCGAGACCCAATCCTACATACCTGCTTGAGTAGCCTGGTGTACATAGCGAGACCCAATCCTACATACCTGCTTGAGTAGCCTGGTGTACATAGCGAGACCCAATCCTACATACCTGCTTGAGTAGCCTGGTGTACATAGCGAGACCCAATCCTACATACCTGCTTGAGTAGCCTGGTGTACATAGCGAGACCCAATCCTACATACCTGCTTGAGTAGCCTGGTGTACATAGCGAGACCCAATCCTACATACCTGCTTGAGTAGCCTGGTGTACATAGCNACCTTTTAGATCAATTTCTTAACATATCAAGATAAATTGTTGGGATCCCATTTATTTCTATGAACATCGTTCTCTCTGCTCAATTACCATTGAAACAAATTCCATCTGCTAATTCAAATTGAGGAAAAATGAATTGTAAAAAAGGAAGGGCATTGCTATTAATCTGTGTAGAGCCGTAATGTCATATTCTAGTCTTATTAACCCTTTGAGTGCTGGAACCGGATTTTGAAGGCCTTTGCAAACAGTTTGGATCCAGATGAGACGCCACAGAACGTGGCGTCTCATCAGGATCCAAACTGTTTGCTATTCTGATAGTATTCTTTGAAAACAATTCAAAGAAAATGCTAATTTTAGAAATTAAGCAGAAGACAATTTAGCAGATGACAAATTTCCCAGCATGCAAAGGGTTAACACATATACATTAAGTCCAATTCACCCAGAAATAGGCTCATTTGAACTATAAGTGACAAATACTACCTGAAAGCACATGATGTCATATTTTTATTTTTTTTAATTATCATGTGATTGAGTAGCTCTAAGTTGAAAAAGTGGAATAACTGTTACATTTTTAAACATAAGCGAATAAAAAAAGAACATGAAGTACATATCTTAAGGAAAAGTTTGAAATGTTTAATAGTGAAGGAGTACTTCGTCAAACAAATTTGTGTCCATAGATACACTGACAAACATCCATAGTTCATCAGGTAAACACACTGTCGTCCTATAGTTGTTACTAGAGAAGGGGCATAAAAAAACAAGATCATTGACACAAAGATACGTCGTAAAAAACAGACACCATATCTGGAGATTTTGGTGAGGATTCAATTTAAAGTTAATGAGTTAAGAGAGCAGAAACATCAAATCCAGCTTTTTTAATTAAAAAATTAACAAGAGTCCCGCAGTCGGACACACATGCCCTCCCAAACGGGGCCTTGACCTTCACACTTATTGTGACAGTGACCTTGACCTTTGACCTAGTGACCCCAATCTCAATAGGGGTCATCTGCTATCCTTTGGCCAATGCACATGTGAAGTGTCAAGTCAATCGGTCAATTGATTGAGGAGTTATTGATAGGAAACGATTTTCACACTAATTGTGACAGTGACCTTGACCTTTGACCTAGTGACCCCAATTTCAAAAGGGGTCATTTCCTGTCAAAGGCCAATGCACATGTGAAGTATCAAGCCAATCCTTCAATCGGTTTACAAGTTATTGATCAGAAACAAACTGGTCTACAGAGAGACCGTCCGACCAACATCCAGCAAAATAATATACCCCCTCTTCTTCCAAGGGGGGCATAAAAAGTGCAATTACTGTTCAGGGCCTGGTAGGATTTGGCTGGTTATCGATCATGGCCTTCACTTTCTGTTAAAATTCATGTTAGGAAAGTTTGGTGCAGATTCAATGAAAACTATACGAGTATGAGGGTGTAAATGGAGAATTTTGCATTTTTTGTATAAACAAAGGGCAATAACTCTTAAGTGCCTTTTGCACATCAGCTGCTTATATAACCTGACCACCATTTTGTCAACAAACATTTCCAGAAAGTTTAGCGAAGATTCAATAAAAGATGTATGATTTAGAGATCAGAAACGGTACATTTTGTACTTTTTTTATCAATAAAAGACAATAACTCTGAAGTGCTTGGTTGTCAAGATTGGCTCCTATTTAATGCTCCATGACATGCAAAAGACCAATTGTGATTTGCAATAAAAGGAATACGTTTATTAAATGATTTCATTTTAAATTTTCAGTGGTAAATCAAAGAGCAATTCCCTTATTTTATAAATTGACTATATTTCCTTGGACAAACAACCTCAGACAAACAAACAGGTGGAAAAGGTTTTTATTTAAAAGACTTGTGAATCAACCGTACAACTAGATATAATTTATGGCACCAAATAGATCCATTATAAATTTAGTCTTATGTACTTGTGCTATGCTATCACATCATACCAAAAACTGAGATGGCATGTGTGAACTTGGGCCAAGGTCCGATGCCAAGTGGGATGCATTCTTAAGATCTTCCTTAAGACACCTTTTACTGGTTTTTCTCATGAACAGGACTCACGAATGTCTCTTTAAGCCTAAGGCTCCTGGCCTTTCCCTAGAAATATGCTAAGATAAAAAGTGAGAGACTTAAAGTTAGAGTAATGATTGAGTCATTTGCTGTCATACCCTTATTGAAATAATGGTGTTTGGTAGAACAATATGGGGTTTTAAACAAGGATTTGAAAATTTAGCCACATAGTCAGAAAATTGCTAAAAGCACCTGGGCTTTTAATGCAATTGAGTTTAAATCAACAGGTTTACACTAAACCCTAAAACAATACTTACAAGTATCCTTTTGCCACATCAAACCAATACTTTCAAGTGTCCTTTTGCCACATCAAACCAATACATACTTACATGTATCATTTTGCCACAGGACATCAATACTTTGAAGTGTCCTTTTGGCACATAAAACCAATACTTATAAGTGTCTGTTTGCCAAATCAAACCAATACTTACAAGTGTACTTTTGCCACATCAAACCAATACTTACAGGTGTCCTTTTGCAACATCAAACCAATACTTACAAGTGTTCTTTTGCCACATCAAACCAATACTTACAAGTGTCCTTTTGCCACATCAAACCAATACTTACAAGAGTCCTTTTGCCACATCAAACCAATATTTACAAGTATACTTTTGCCACATCAAACCAATACTTACAAGTGTCCTTTTGCCACATCAAACCAATACTTACAAGTGTCCTTTTGCCACATCAAACCAACACGTACAAGTGTCCTTTTGCCACATGACACTAATACTTTCAAGTGTCCTTTTGCCACATCAAACCAATACTTATAAGTGTCTGTTTGCCAAATCAAACCAATACTTACAAGTGTCCTTTTGCTACATCAAACCAATACTTACAGGTGTCCTTTTGCCACATTAAAGCAATACTTACAGGTGTCCTTTTGCCATTTCAAACCAATACTTATAAGTGTCTGTTTGTTAATTCAAATCAATACTTACAAGTGTCCTTTTGCCACATCAAACCAATACTTACAAGTGTCCTTTTGCCACATCAAACCAATACTTACAAGTGTCCTTTTGCCACATCAAACCAATACATACAAGTGTACTTTTGCCACATCAAACCAATACTAACCTGTGTCCTTTTGCCACATCAAACCAATACTTACAAATGTCCTTTTTGCCACATCAAACCAATACTTACAAATGTCCTTTTGCCACATCAAACCAATACTTACAAGTGTCATTTGCCACTTAAAACTAATACTAACTAGTGTCCTTTTGCCACATCAAACCAATACTTACAAGTGTCCGTTTGCCACATCAAACCAATACTTACAAGTGTCATTTTGCCATATCAAACAAATACTTACAAATGTCCTTTTGCCACTTCAAACCAATACTTACAAATATCATTTTGCCACATCAAAAATATACTTACCAGTGTCCTTTTGCCACATCAAACCAGAGGCTGTACTCGTCATGTTTACTGATCACGTTGATGGTCTCTCCTGTCTCCACTGTCACCTGACTGTACGGATAGTAGATTGCCTGCATCCAGTGGTCCCGCCACTGATTCATGAACAGTAAATGAACTGCTTTTTTAAGGTGGTTATATGAGCCTCTTTATTGGAATATTTGGGCTTAATGCCTGTGCGTTAAGTGTCATCCCAGATTAGCATGGGCAGTCCACACAGGCTAATCTCAGAAGACACTTTCCAAATAAATTGGATTTTCGCTAAGGGACTTCCTTAAAACAGAAAATACCATAAAAGCGTAAAGTGTTGTCACTGATAAGCCCGTGTGGACATGCATTAAGTCAGTGTTGTCACTGATAAGCCTGTGTGGACATGCATTAAGTCCGTTTTTCACAAAACGAGGCTCATATCAAGCTTAACCCTTTGAGCGCTGGAACCGGATTTTGAAGGCCTTTGCAAACAGTTTGGATCCAGATGAGACGCCATAGAACGTGGCGTCTCATCAGGATCCAAACTGTTTGCTATTCTGATAGTATTCTTTGAAAAAAATCAAAGAAAATGCTAATTTTAGAAATTTAGCAGACAACATTTTAGCAGACGACAAATTTCCCAGCATGCAAAGGGTTAACATTGCTCAAAATAGGCACATATGCAAATGTAAGTCATGTTATTAGTGAATGGGTTTATTTATATATGAGCCGCACTCTCAGAAAACAGGGTCTTATGCTTGTGTTTAAAGTGTTGTCACAGATTAGCCTGTTCAGTCTGCCACTTTTCGCCTAGACTGGATTTTCAAGCATTTGAGACTTGCTTTCACTGAAAAGTTCCATAAAAGCGAATAATATCTTCCCTGATTAGCCTGTGCAGATTTTTTTGATTTTTGTATGGGGGNGGGGGTAAAGTTTCAGACTTTATAAGGGCTTTATCTTTACAGATTTCTCAATCAGGTTTTTACAATTGAAATGCTAATGAAGACAACCATTCTGACAGCTACAAAGATGTGAGTTTTACATTATTATTGAATGAATTTTGAGGTTCCATAAGACTCAGATGGCTGATATTTAGGAAGCCTCTGCACAGACATGGGGTCACATTCGTTTGTTTTGTCTCAGTTTTTATAAACTGTGTTTATGTTTTGTATAAAAAAATTAAAGAATTATTAAATCATGTATTTTTTTAAATATTATTATCTTACATGTACAATATTCTTCATTTTAACACTGATGGGTATTAATACATCTGAAATATCACGCATCCCTTGAAATTATGCAAGTTTAAAATCAGGATTGCTTCTGACTCACATTTTACACTGAAAATCAAGTCCTGTACCTGCATGTTGTGTGGGGTGGGATGGGCCCAATGCGGCGCACAGCTCAGAATGATGTCCCCTGCAGGGTCCATCTCGAGATCCCACCACATGAACACCGCATCTACAGACCCTGACGCCAGCATCTCCATTGACGATTTGGTAGTTCTGTCCGGGAGTAGAGGCAATTTGCCCGTGAAGTCAAAACTGGTGATAGAATAGTGAGCAGTAGTGGTCAGAAGAATGTCCACCACCTCCTCATGCATGCCAGCATCAATAAAAGATATATGCCCGTGTGGAAAAGCTTCATTCTAACCGTGAAAACAAACAGTATCATGATGTCATCTGATTTATTTTCTTGATGTAATTTGATGTTTTTTTGTTAATTGTATTCTTAAGTTAAAAACAATTACAGAAACTAATGGGTCAAATAGAATACTTGGTAAATAATGAATGAGATTAAGTGTATTGCTTGGCAAAAAAAAATAATCTCCCAATGTATGTATTTTACATTTCCACAACATTTTTGAATTGTTTTTATCCCCACAGGGGATATTGTGGTTATCTCCGCCGTCTGTCCGTCCTGGCCACTAGCTCCTCCTACTCTATTAGCACTAGCACCTTGAAACTTACACACATGGTAGCTATGAGCATTTGTGCAACAGTGCACTTTTTGAAAAACCCCTGGGTCAAAAGTTATGGGGGCAGGGCAGTTTTCCTTATATGACTATAGTTAAACCTTGTTAACACTCTAGTTTAGGTTATTTTACATTAACTTCTTCATTTCTACACCGTTTTACTTCAAATTGATACTGAACATCTCTTATGACAACACGGTCTACATGTATCTCGACCATCCATGTCCACATTACCCACCCCAGGGCCCCGCCCACATAGGCCACACCCACCCAAAATTGCCTTTTCATCCGTCCGTCAACCCTGGCCACTATCTTCTCCTACACTATTAGCACCAGAACCTTGAAACTTTAACACATGGTAGCTATGAGCATATGTGCGACAGTGCACTATTTTGAATTTTTATCTGACCCCTGGGTCAAAAGTTAAAGGGGTTGGGATGGGGCCGGGTCAAAGATTTTCACTAATTTTTTAGGTTATTTTACATTAACTTCTTCATTTCTACACCGATTTACTTCAATTTGCTACTGAACATCTCTTATGACAATACGGTCAATCTCAACTAAGCATGGCCCCATTACCAGCCCCGGGGTGCCCTGCCCACATAGGCCACACCCACCCAAAATCCTGGCCAATATCTCCTTCTACACTATTATCACTAGAACCTTGAAACTTAAACACATGGTAGCTATGAGCATACGTGGGACAGTGCACTATTTGGAATTTTGATCTGACCCGTGGGTCAAACATTCGGCGTGGGGATACACGTCGGCCACTGCCGCGCCATTTCTAGTTATTCATTATTATTATCTTTATTCGTTTGAATTTTTTAAATCTTTAAACGTTTCTTATAAAACTTATCCTTATTCCTTTAATTTTTTATCTGCAATAATTTCTGAATAAACCTATCTTTATTGATTTCCAAATAAATTATTTTGAATTAATTTCCAAACAACCTTACCTTTATTTATTACTGAATAAACTTTAATGTTTACTAGTACTTTATACATACCTGAAAACCTTGAAAGGATCCGAGAGTTTTGTGAACGTGTCTTCTGGGAGCTGGTCAAGCTGTAAATCATGAAGACTAGGTGCCCCTCCACAGCGTAGGATACCAGGGGGCGTTCTCAGGTCCAGGGGCCCGGGGAAGTCAGCGATTTGATTCCAACGTCGGACCAGCTCTGAGCTAACAAGCTGGATGTAGACTGTGCCGCGAGAAGGGACCACTATACATCCCTCCTAGAATATTTTGAAACAGGCCTTTTATTATTTATTGAAAACTGGAAGTTCAAAGAAGAGGATACATTAACTTTTGAAAACTTTTAAGTTGAAATAGGGCTTTCATTGATTAGCCTGTGTCCACACAGGCTAATAAGGGATGACACTTTCCGCTTTTACAATATTTTACGTTTAAATAATGTCTCTTCTTAGCAAAAATCCAGTTAAGGCGGAAAGTGTCGTCCCGGATTTGCCTGTGCAAACTGCAGAGGCTAATCTGGGATAACACTTTACGCACATGCATTATGCCCAGTTTTCAAGAACACAACACAATTACCTCTAGAAGTTCCTTATGGGCATGTGTATATGTTGAAATGGCTCCTTCACCAATCAGCTCGGTATCAAACACTTCAGTGACCAGGATGTTGGCTCGACAAGGAATATCTGTAACACAATAAGACATTTTATTATCAAATTTAACCTTTGACCTCTAAGAGTGACCTTGACCTTTGAGCTAGGGAGACAGGTGTAATAAGATAATGTCGTCATAATGTGCTTGAAACTTCAGAGTCATTTCAAAATCCATCAATAAACGGCAACGAAAAGGCAAAGTCAGGAATTTGTATGTTCAAATTTGACCCTCAACTTCAAAGTATGACCTTAACCTTAGTTTAAACCTATTTATTATTAGCTCCATGGCATTGAAAGCCTTGGGCTTATTGAAACACCCTCAATTCTGTTTTCATGGGTAGAACCAGAACTTAGAGTGACATAAAGAAGGCTCCCTGAGTGGGGATCAAACCAGGGACCTCCTGATTCCTAGGCAGACACCATAACCACTACGCAACTTTGAACTTAGCGGTAGGGAAACTGATGTTACAAGCAACATGTTGTCTTATGATAGTTGACATTTTAGTTATTTCAAGTTCCATCAATAAATGGCAAAGTTGTAGCAAAGACAGGAATTTTTATGGTCAAATTTGATCCTGACCTCTAAGTGTGACCTTGACCTTTGAGGTAGGGAGACGGATGTTACATGTGACATGTCATCTAATAGTGGTTGATGTCTTGGAATTGAGTGCGATATCATTGGGAATAGTTTTCTTTCATGAAGATTGGGTAATAAATTTGGCCTCCAGAGAATTAACATGTTTTTCCTGTAATTTTACCTAGTGACTGAGTTTTTGATTAAACGTTATCAAGTTTTAAACTCGGTTGAGATATAATTGGGACAAATGTTCTGACCAAGTTTTATGATGATGTCAAAATGTAAACATCCAATCGACTAAAATAGAGGCTCCATATTATACAATAACTTTTATCTCCAAATGCATAAATTATTTTCTTATTAAAATAATTATATATAAGAGTTGTTTCCACTTAAATAAGCCCTTTTTCTCTCTAAAATTCACATAGTTTTCAAAGTTTCCCATTTGGGACCCTTTTAAATGACATACTGTGAAACTTTTTATTTTCATCAGCATGAAATTTCGTCATTTAAAAAAAAACACTATTTCTTCTGCACTTAAATTTGCCGATTTCTGGTTTTATAACAAACAAGGCTTGTCGCCATAGGATGACATATGCCCCCTTTTTCCACATTTTTCTAAACCTAAACGCAAAGTGTTTTTCCACATTTTTCGAAACCTAAACGCAAAGTGTGACAGAATCTCAGACGGACAGACAGACGGACAGAAGGACAGTGCGATCACTATTATGCCCACCTTCGAGGCATAAAAATTGAAAAAAAATGCATTGATCATTTTGTGATTTTGTTTGTAATATCGTTATAAATTGTGGTGGGGAGAGGAAGTAACTAGAGGTCACATGCAGGAGGTGGGCCCTGTTTATCACTTGCAGGAGATGGGCCCTGTTTATCACTTGCAGGAGGTGGGCCCTGTTTATCAGTTGCAGGAGGTGGGCCCTGTTTATCACTTGCCAATTAAATAGTCTTTTGTAAACAGGTGATACTAACTGGCCCTTATTATAGGTCATTAACTAGTTCATTGTTATGATAAGCGGATTAGTGGGACTGAATAACTGTTAACACTTATGCTGTTACTATTTATGTGCTATCAATATTTTGAATCCTTGACAGTTTTGACAAGTTTAATGAGGCATGTTTCATTTGATTGTTTTTTGTGGACAATATGCATTTAAATATTGTCGGATAATTGAGATTGAACATAGCAGGCAACGAGAAATTAAATAAATAAGTAATCCAGACGATTTAGTTTCATGCAAACCCAGGGTAACTGTTAACAGAAATTCACTTTCATTTTTGCCTGGTTTTCAGAAAATCCTTGGGAAGCACGTTTTTTGCATGACTGCGTATGACGCAATAAAACGTTGCTTTGTATCGTATTGCATTCAATCTAAATTTAAATTCACTCTTCAGTTGGTTGTTATCAATAAATCTGAACAGCGCCCAATGAAACCTCTGTCCCATTATCCCATAATGCACTGTACACTTCACACTTCTGAAAAATGGCGTAAGTTTGTGTTTATGAAATTCATTAACACATTTATCGTCATAAATAGCCAGTTTTTTTTTTTTTAATTGATGTTATAATTATGTTGGATTATCGGATATATATGCACATTATAAAAGTGGTATGTATACAGTAATCAATATGGTAGGGTTTCAATCAGGTGTTGATCACACATTTTCTTCTTTCAATTTCGTTTATTGAATTTAACATTGTTATCAATGTAAAAACTCAAGGTTTGTGAAAAGACATATTGAATTTTCATGATTCCGTGAGCTTAGGTGAATTTTGTAAACATGATAGAATAAGTACCGCTCCAAGTGAAGTTCCATATTTATCATATTTATTCTCTAAGTATTTAGTGATTTAAAGTTATTAACTCTGCAGTAGGTTGTGAAATATTTATCTTGCTTAAATTTTTTAAAATAGGTACGAGAATGTAAATGTATTTACCTGATCCAACCTTTAGCTCTGTAGATCGTTTTGGGATTACTGTTATTTTGTCAGTGAAGCCATTATCTGCGATAATCTTCTTGGCACACTCTGCCATAGGAGTGAAAGCCTGGGGAAAATGAACAATGTTCAAGTTTAAGTAATAGACTACCGGTATTAAGTCAATTATCTTCCCACATTTATATTGATACCAGTTTATTTATTATTTTATTCTCAATTTATAGACTTTAAAACTAATACTTAGTATTCAGTTACTAGTATTATCCTAATGAAGCTGTGATCCTTATTGTCTTCACACAAAATTTAGCATATGGTTAATAAACAAGTGACAATGTCTTAATTCCACGAAGCATAAAGCGGTTCTGTGTCACAGGCACTTCTAGGCTTTTTATCCTTCAGAGTTGACTTCACAAACCTAAATATGCATTAAGAATGGTAACAAAACATAACAAAAATCAAATGGATGCTCAATTTTCAGTAGGTCAATTTCAGAGAAAATCCAAAGTCAATATATTTAACGATATTTACATTTAAATATAATTAAATTATCGGGTAAATGATGTTTTAGTGTTGTGTTTAACATAAAAAAGATGATTTTGTTGACTTTTATGATCGTAACTCGCAAGCGTTGATTCGCTTATCTCCCCTGTTCTCCCCTGCTGTGTGACGTCACACATGAACAAGCATTTTCGCGTGCGCTAAGAAGATAAGCGATAGTTCAGAATTCGGGTTTTTATTTGTCTGTTTTTATTGATATTTTCGTGATTTTTTTTTCACTGGTTAAGCAAAGTGATAGGGAAAATGGTTATCTGTGCGGCCTTTGGCTGTTAATCACGTTATGGCAAAGATAATGTGATTTTTTTTCCAGTTTCCATGTTTCGAAACACAAACTGTTTTCTCCAAATAAAAACCGCCCTGTCTGTTTCTGCCTCGGCATCGATTCGCAGAATCACGCCGCGTCTTTACACGCGGCAATTACCCGAGTATCAATATTTACAAATACTGATTGTATACTATAAAAAATGTTAAATAATTTTCAAATGAACGAAAATTAGAAACAGATACAGATAATACGCTGATATATTTACTTCTACACGATTGTGTTAACATTTCGTCAGCTTCTCTGCATACTTCATACAATTACCATCGGATGTCATCTGTCAAAACAATGATAATCCCGTATATGGTCGATTTCCATTTTTAAAATCAAATTCTGGTAAATATTGACTAAACAGTGCTCAAATTCATAAACACAAACTCAATTTTGGTTAAAGTTTCAAACGAATTTCGGCATAATATTATGTTTCTATTTAAAGATTTGATGAAATTTCTGTTAAAAGTTTCGTAGTGAATTTTAACTTAAGTACCGGGGTATCTCGCGAATTATTTGCCATTGACAATTCCTTTGAATAAAATAAAAATCAAACACGCTGTATCGTTATCGTTACACTCTTTTTGTTAGTTCATTATTGAAACAATTATTGTACTGTACACTGATTTCACAAAATAAAGCATCGTGTACAATTCATATTCTTTTGCAACGACCAATAAACAACTTTATTTATATTGAGAAATCATAACATGTACAAGTCATTTTCTGTATTTAAATTTATTTATTTTTTTATTTAAATTGTCAAAATTATTTATATTTTGTGTCGTTTGTGTATGGTGTATGTTGGTTGGTTCTCATTTGTTTTTAGAAAGTGGTTTGAAAATAAATATCTTTTTTTTTAATGTTTTAAGCAAATCTCTTTTCCGAGATCATATATGGGAATTCACTGTGTGAGCTACTTCAATATGTTAACTGACCTATACAATTATTGTTTTGACAGACGACACGTGCTTATGAAAAGTTTGTGTTTCGTAATACACAGGATATTGGATGTTCAGGGCTTGATTGGGCAATAGAACAAAGACGCAGTGAGTGGTTTTTGGTAGAACGTTTGTACTGACCAACATAATATTTAATAGCACACGTGCTTATCTTACATTTAGGGATCAAAAACACGGGTCGTAGCCACTGTGTGCTTGTTTGGGCCATAAAACACAATCCAGATGGCTATTTTAAGTAGCACACGTGTTCAGAAACTTACAAGTTCGAGTAATAAATCACAGAGATTATGATCTGAGAACTGCATGGAGTCTGAAATGAAACTAAATGCCGATAAATCGAAATGGGCACCACCTAATGTTTCAATATAAAATTCAACATGTAGGCATATAATTATGATGCAATTATTACAATCAATTATGGGTTCGCCATGGCTTTAAACTGAGAAGAACATCACGCAATAATCACTACTCATTGTCTTATTTATCTTATTATTGTACCACATAATATAGACTGTAACGAAAAAGATGCGCTGTGTTTGTTTTGAAATTAATTAAGAGGATATTTACATTTCATATTATTTGTGATATAATTGTGTTTAAAAGACCAACAAAACTTTTAACCGAAATCAACAGATCTAAAAGTTCTCTGCGCTACCAAGTTTTTATACAAAATTAATACACTCACTCTTTCCATGCGTTTAGCGAGATGTTGTACATAACCGCATAATTTTCGCGCCAAAGGAATAAAGGAAAAACACGAAATAAACATGAGGACTGTATATTTGACGCTGGATTTTGTAAACGTCGCGTTAACATAAAACAATCAGAAGTGTGTGTTCGGATTACACATTGGTATTCTTATTGGGGAAATTCAACAAAACATTTATATTTGTATTATATTTGTAATGAATTCAATATTAATTTGTTAAAACGCTTTCCGTGTTGAAACACTATTTTGATAATATAATGAGTGAAAAGCACGATTTCCAGGAGATTACACCCGGTTGCTATCATCAGTCTCTTAAGTAACTGACAACGAGTTTATAACGAAGGAGTACACATAAGGATTAGCGTGGTAGGTATAACAAAGTCATAAAACTGCAATAAACCAATTAAATTATCGATTGATAATGACATGGGGGTCATTCAGAGGAAATACAATTAACACCAATGATTATCACTCGCGCATTTTTTGCAACAACTAGGATATTCTGTTTTTCATTTTTGTCTATAAATAAGAACATTTGGAAAAGTCACGTCTTTTACCCCGAAAAATACGGTAGTGTGTTTTCTGTCGTCTGAAATTTTTATTGAACTTTACATTTGCACAATGCATAAGTGGAAAAGATTACGAACTAGAAAAAACATGCGCAATGAACAGTTTGAGCTTCGATGTAATTACATTGATGGGTGCAAATGATTAGAATTATTGTTATGTGTTACAATAATACGATTTCTTGCACTTGCATTTATTTACAAACAAAGAATACAATAATTTGGATAGATGATGAAAAATCTAATAACGAACATTTCAGCGCTTTTTCCAGCCATTTTGGGAAAAGGAGCCTTATCAGAATTTTTTTAATCGATAAAATGGCTTGTACTGTACATATACGGTCTAATTTCATGCAGTTCATCTTCATAATGATCAGATTCGTCAAAAAAGTCCATAATTTTACATAAAAGTATTGATGTAATAGCAATGAAGTTGATCGTCTCGGCATAATTAAATGCATGTTAAAAATAGCGGATGTACATGTTTGACGTCACAGCAAGGGAGGTAAGTCAGTCCAACTTTTAGAAAAAGGTGCGTTATTGGACGAGTTACCTGGTGATTTATGGCATAAGGGGTAATGTCTAATTGTTGCAAATAGTTTTATTCCGCATCTCAAACAATTATCTTTAATATTATAAAGTTTCCAAAAGTGTTAAAATTTACCTTTAATCTCTGTCAAACAATATTTCTATACCAGATTCATTGACAGACCATAATTACATATTGAATTATTGAATATCACTTTTTCATCATATAATTTAACTCTCTTTTTTGAATTTTTGGCCACAATTTTGAGAATTACATTTTCACCTTTTGTCTGGAGACAACTATTACCTCACAAGCGTGTACAGTGTCTGCCCCGAGCCTTGCAGCCATCATTGACAACAGACCAGTCCCAGTACCAATGTCCAGTACATGCACCCGCTGCCCAGCTTTGCGCTTCATATCTATGGCAACTTTCAAGCCTTCATAATACAAACGATTCTGCAACATATTGAAGAGCATTTGAATAAAGCTACTATGTTATTATGATTATGTTAATTCAGATAATAAATGATTCCTACATAACAATGTTTTTTCATGAATTATCCTTTTATGATTCCAAATATTAGTTTGTATGCAAAATAATAATATGTCTATAGTCTAATCTATAAGAAAGAAAACATAAAATTTACAGAATGTAACATAAGTAAAAATTTAATGTACATGTTAAAGTTTTAAATTCAATCATTAAACAAAATCAACTGACATCAAATTGGTTGAAAACAGTAGTTTAAATTATGATGTTTGTCATTAATGTAGAAGCAAGTTAATACATTTTCATGAAGTTACACATTGCCTGTGTATGGTATGTATTTAGGTTGTCACTCTTCATCTGGGATTTGTTTCTTTTTACAATTGGGTGAAAAACACCATAATTGGTAGCGGGAATGGGTCAGTTTACAGGACATTTATATTTAACCCTTTGAGCCCTGGAACCGAATTTTGAAGGCCTTTGCAAACAGTTTGGATCAAGATGAGACGCCACAGAACGTGGCTTCTCATCAGGATCCAAACTGTTTGCTATTCTGATAGTATTCTTTGAAAAAAAATGAAGAAAATGATGATTTCAGAAATTCAGCAGACGACATTTAAGCAGACGACAAATTTCCCTGCATGCAAAGGGTTAAGGGAGACAAATCACTGGATTATGAATAATGATGTGAAGATGATACCCTCTCCGTGTCATGTAGCATGTCTCCATAGGCAGACCTGAAAGACATTGAAGATAATTGTGAACAAAAAAAATAAAAGAATAAAATTTAATATAAATCATAATGTGTAAATAAATATTTTATGATCTAACTAAACAAGAGATGTGTTCGTCAGAAACACAATGCCCCCTACTGCGCCGCTTTGAAATAAAATTTCTATTTATCATTTGGCAGGTTTAGAAATTATCTCCCTTTAAAGCTTATAACTTCCCTTGGATTTTGTTTTTTGACCTTGAAAGATGACCACTCAAAATGAGATACACATGCATGCCAAATATCAAGTTGCTATCTTCATTATTGCAAAAGTTATGGCCAATGTTAAAGTTTTCGGAAGGACTGACAGACGAACTGACAGTTCAACTGCTGTATGCCACCCTACCAGGGGTTGGGGGGCGGGGGAATAAAAATCCATAGACAGTCAGATATAACCAAGGCCTGTGGTTTCATCAAAGAGATCATAGCCACAGTTCATCATGTATCTATGGACATAATATAGTCCACAGGTAGGTAATGAAACCTACCATTGTAAAATTGGTACAGGAAAGAAATGATACTTATATCATTTAAACAAAACCTTTGACAAATCAATCATTTAAGTTATAAATAAACAAAATACAAAATCTGTACAGTAACTGTGAAAAGAACTTTAATTCTTGGTAAGGAAATACATGTATATAATCTGATATTTATAATTATATTAATTACTTCCCTTGATAATAATACAAATATATAATAAATGTCTCCCTTCTAACAAATCTCTATTTTTAGTAGCAAATAATTATAAGCCATACCATGACTGTATGGTTTCATAATATTATATATAAAATTTCAATATATCATTCGGCAGGTCTCCCATTTAAAACTGATTACTTCCATTTTTTATTTTATTTTTACCTTTGACCTTGAAGGATGACCTTGACCTTGAACTTTTACCACTTAAAATGTGCAGCTTCATGAGATACACATGCATACCAAATATCAAGTTGCTATCTTCAATATTGCAAAAGTTATGACCAACGTTAGTTTTCGGACGGACACACAGATGGACGGACGGACAGACGGACGGACAGATGGACTGACAGTTCAACTGCTATATGCCACCCTACCAGGGGCATAAAGAGTACTATGAAGCCAAAAAATAACAAACAAGAGATGTGTTCGTTAGAAACACAATGCCCCCTTCTGCGCCGCTTTGAAATACAATTGCTATTTATCATTTGGCAGGTATATAAAATTATCTCCCTTTAAAGGTTTTTACTTCCCTTGGATTTTGTTTTTTTGACCTTGAAGATGACCTTGACCTTTCAGCACTCAAAATGTGCAGCTCCATGAGATACACATGCATGCCAAACATCAAGTTGCTATCTTCTATATTGCAAAAGTTATAGCCAATGATAAAGTCTTCGGACGGACGGGGGGGGGTTAATGGTTTAATCACAGAGATCATAGCCACAGTTCATCATGTATATATGGGCATAAGTCCACAGGTAAGTGATGAAAGCTACCATTCACAAATTAGTACAGGAAAGAAATGATAGTTATATAATTAAAAAAAAAGCTTTGACAAATCAATCATTTAAGTTATAAATAAACAAAATACAAAATCTGTACAGTAACTGTGAAAAGAACTTAAATTCTTGTTAAGGAAATATATAATCTGAGATTTATAATCATATGAATTACTTCCCTTGAAAATATTATTGTTCTTTAACAAATCTCTATTTTTAGTAGCAAATAATTATAAGCCACTACCGTGACTGTAGATTCACAGGTAACCTTAAAGTACCTAAGATACTTGTATGCCCAAAAGTATCATTGTGTGCTTGGCTTGACCATAAAATGTCATTTTGATTATGCTTCAGTTGTATGGTTTCATATATAAAATTTCAATATATCTTTTGGCAGGTTTAGAAATTATCTCCCTTTTTAAAGCTAATTACTTCCCTTGATTTTGTTTTTTGACCTTTGACCTTGAAGGATGACCTTGACCTTGAACTTTTACCACTCAAAATGTGCAGCTTCATGAGATACACATGCATACCAAATATCAAGTTGCTATCTTCAATATTGCAAAAGTTATGACCAACGTTAAAGTTTTCGGACGGACACACAGATGGACGGAC
>VMBQ01006780.1:19747-52171 GCA_007657795.1 Dreissena rostriformis | reverse complement strand
ACTTTCGAGTGGTTTACGATCAATTTTGTTTGCCGACCAATGAAATCGTTGACTACAACACGATTTAAAATTTATAGATACTCGTGTTGTATATTAAATAATGAATTCAGAATGAACATAACATACATATAGTACAATGTTTTTTTTGTATAACAGTTTAGCATCTGATTTTGTCGCATGAAGTTTTTAAATATGTCGTTTCAGATTTAGTGGCATCAGAAAAGAGAACTTAAATGGTGAAACCAAAACATTTGAATACGTTCGAAATGATCTTCTAGCATTTTTCAATAAAGACACTATTTTAGTTGGACATAGTCTTTTTAACGACCTTAATTTGCTTAAGGTAGGTAACACGGTTTTATTGATTACAAAAGTATGTTTGTAAATCTCAAAATCGGTCCCAGGCGAGAACCATATTTCTTTTTATCACATGCTATACCAAGTTTTCAATGTTATGCAGACATTACGTATTTTTCATATTACACATGTGTAAAACAACATTTTTAAGCGTTTTCATTGGCTACAGAATCAATAACTAACCAATCGCATTGCTAATTTAGTGAAATGACGTCGTCTACATGAAATGACGTCACGACAGTAAACAACTTTTAGATCTATCAGCATTTGTTTGGTAAATTAAGATGCATTTTATTTAGTTTAAAAGCTGTGATTAAAAAGATCAGACACTCGTTGTAATATCATACCATATTTTATTAAACTCGTCCAGGAAATTCGTTAGTAAGCTCGCCAAAAGCTGGCTTACTAACAAATTCCTGAACTCGTTGAGTAAAATATGGTATGATATAACAACTCATATCAGATCCTATATATATGGAGGCGTAACAAAATATTTTTTTACCAATGACAAATTCCGATAATAACTTCATAAAAATAACTTGTATAATATTGAAATCTCACAGATTGTGCACAGTAACGTGATCGACACCGCAGTGTTATACCCCCACCCCAGAGGTCCGCCCCTGAAACGGTCGCTCAAGGACATCGCCCTGACAGAACTGAATAGAAGCATCCAGAGCGGAGGTAGTAACTCTTATTGATGCTCATTTTTTATGATGATTTTTACAATTGTTAAATAATATTAAAATATATATAGATAGTATATGTATAACGACGTATACTTAACAAAACAACCGATATTAAATAAATAAAAAATACACATGATAAATAGTAAGAATCATATCAATTTATGCTGAGTTAGTGTTAAAGAATATTCCGGCTATTCTGTTTAGTCGATAGAATTTAGCTTTAAATGCCACTCGTTTATTTAGTACAATGGTAACAAATGGTTTCCGTCTTTAAACACACATTTGATATAGGCACCAAAAATACAATAAAAACAATATAAAATATGATTCGATTCAAAATAGGTAACCAAGCCATAGAAGAAGCGTAATTACATGATAGTTGTCTCCCTTTATTTTCAATCGTATCATAACGAATAGATTTACATGAAAAGCGGTGGTATTTTACTTGTTTATGTACACTTACTTCTTATTAGTTTTATAAACATTTGTTCTAGGAGGACACGACAGCAAGGGGGATGCCGATGTAACAATGAAGTTGTTGCTAAAGAAACTGTAATCGACCGTGTTTCTTGTTTCAAATATGGACCACATTATGCATGTTGTGTTACTGTATCTCGTTCGTTCTACATTCTTTCCGCGTGNTGAAGCATTTCTGAAATTTCCAGTGCCCCGGCCAGGGATTGTACCCACGACCTCTAGAAAACCGCACCACCCAATACTAACAACAGCTCAGATAGAATTGAAATAAATGAAACTTCCCCCAGATTAACAATATAAATTTAAAATGTAATAATTTCTTTAATTTAAAAGACAATACAATACTGATTCTCTATTTTAAGTTACACTGTTTGTATGAAGAACAATAATTAAGGAGTCACTCATTCTTCACACGGGTGTTGGGCGCGTGGCCAAGTCACTCTAACACTACCAATAAAACTCTTGACTCTTAATATTCATAAAAAAATTATGCAAGCAATTTTATTTCACATGATTAGATCATTAACAGTAAAATGCCTTAATATTAACCGACTGGAAATTAAATCAAAATCTTTAAGCAAGCATACGAATAAGGCATTTGCTAAATAGAGCAACTCTATTTTTTGAGGCACAGAATCTTTGATCTAGAATGGGCGCTGTATCCGAAGAAGAACTCGGTCAATTAACTTGGTCAGTGGACATTGAAAATAAACAACACAACACTGACCTATGACCAATCACAACACTCTCACAAAGAATTATAAAGAAAATATTTAAACCCGAAAACAGTTCAAAACAGCATAATTTATTAATCTAAAGTTCAAGAAAGCTATTATCAGAGTTTCTAAACTTTTTCTGAAAAGTTCAGGGTCTCGAAATTATATTGCAAGGCAGAATCAAAATACAAATTTAAACAAACTAGAACTATAAGCATATCAATCAATGAAGATACAATTGTTAACGTAAATTTGAATTGAAATGAAAGTAAATATTACGATTTCAGCGATCTGAGGTGCAGAACGTGTTCTCGTTTGGTTTGTTTAGGTAGCACTATACAGTTTTGAGCCTTAGTGTCGAATTGGCAGGNTCTTTGCACACAGTTCAACGGTTGAAAAACCTTGTCGAACAAAATCTGGAGGTGCAGGTGCAGCAGGTGCTTGCCAGTCATGGGTGGGTAAGCATGACCGCTATGGATATGGGGTGCTGCAAGCCACAGTGGCGGGCAAGCGCATACATTTCCTTGCACACCGACTTGCGTTCTTTTTGCACTTCTTGGATACAATGATTTTGACCGACACAATGATTGTTTCGCATACATGTCACAACAAAAAGTGCGTAAAGGTGGAACATTTGTCGTATGAGCCCCAATCTCTGAATAATTCTAGAAAATACTGCTTGGCCACAAGAGAACGCACTGGTCATCATGGTTATGCAAAGTGTATTATTAAAAAAATCTACCTTTTTGCTATGCTTTTTGATGATTTTTCAGCACCAATGCCTTGATCAGAAGTGTTTGGCTGCTAATTATCATTGGATATCATTTTTTAAATGATTGGGTACAAAAATGCAGTGTTTGTTGAAATTTGCTTGCAAACATAATGCAATTCCTGGCTAAGTAGTACAGTCTGCAGTTAGTGGGAATCAGTGCTGAAAATGACCAAATTATCATGTGTATAAAACAAGGCATAAAAAATAGACGAGTCGTCCCAGGATTTTAAAATTTATTGTACACGCTCTTATATGAGTAAACCTAATGAAAAGAGTGAACTTTTCTGATTCTACCATAGTGTGGTGTTTCTTAAGGTAAAGTGTCAATTTTTCAAGTCCTGTCGAAAACATTTAATTGCATCTAAAAATGTTTCCAACAATATATCCAATAAGAAAACACTAACACCAGCAAACTGAGGGCTCAAACTAAGGGAGGTAACTCAATGTCTGGTATTGGCAAATTTTCATTAATGCACATTAATGGATCTTGACAAGTTTTATTGACCATATTTACCAATTTACAACTGCTTACAAAGATTATTTTGCTAAAGCGCGAGTCCAATAGTGCAATCTAATGTTTTTCCGGGGGGAAAATGGAAACAAAAACTGCATTAATATCCATATTTGTTTGCATTTTCAGTCATAGATTATGGCCAGTGCATTCTATTAAAGTGTCCCCTGTTTGCACACAGTTCAGAGGTTGAAAAACCTTGTCAAACAAAAGTCTGGAGGTGCAGGTGCAGCAGGTGCTTGCCAGTTATGTGTGGGTGAGCATGACCGCTATGGATATGGGGTGCTGCGAGCCACAGTGGCGGGCAAGCGCATACATTTCCTCGCACACCGGCTTGTGTTCTTTTTGCACTTCTTGGATACAATGATTTTGACCGACACAATGGTTGTTTCGCATATATGTCGCAAAAAAAGTGCGTAAAGGTGGAACATTTGTCGTATGAGCCCCAATCTCTGAATAATTCTTGAAAAAAGTGCTTGGCCACAAGAGAATGCACTGGTCATCATGGTTACGTGAAGTGTATTATTAAAAAAATCAACCTTTTTGCTATGCTTTTTGAGGATTTTTCAGCACCAATTCCTTGATCAGAAGTGTTTGGCTGCTAATTATCATTGGACATCATTTTTTTAATGATTGGGTACAAAATGCAGTGTTTGTTGAAATTTGCTTGCAAACATAATGCAATTCCTGGGTCAGTAGTACAGTCTGCAGTTAGTGGGAAACAGTGCTGAAAATGACCAAATTAGCATGTGTATAAAACAAGGCATAAAAAATACACGAGTCGTCCCAGGATTTTAAAATTTATTGGACACGCTCTTATATGAGTAAACCTAATGAAAATAGTCAACTTTCCTGATTCTTCCATAGTATGGTGTTTCTTAAGATAGCACTATAGGTTACAATATACTAAATCTTTTTGGAGTGCAATGCTATACTCTCTAAAATTATGAACATCATTTATAAGAAAACACAATTCTCTGTAGGGACACTTGCCATAACTTTATTTGAGAATGTTTCTTTGTGCATGTGGTAGGGAAAACATTGATGTTTAANATTAGCAGACAGGATACATGACGGATTGTAGCTCCTGTCCAGCCTGTGCAAATATGCAGGCTGGATTGGAGCTAAGCTGGCCACATATAGCATGAGACTGATTTTCGTTTGATTCCGCCCATATGTTTTAATGAAACAAAAAGACAATGGCTTGAATGAACCCCAGCCAAATCCACCTCAGATGCAACTTCATTTATTGCAAGTAAGATTGTTTTTTTTTTGTGTAAAAAAATCAGAAAAAATACAATATTCTTAACATTTGTAAAGATGTGTGAAAATATGTAGGACTTAAATTCCATGATATACAATTCTGTATTATTATCTTGTGAGATTTCAGTGATAAGAAATGCAGATAGAAAGCGTATCCATGGCAATCAAAAATTAAAAAAATCAGAAGATTACTCACAAAATAATCCTCAGGCTTGTAAAGACAACTTGCAAATGCACTAATGTGTATTTCATTTAAATGAAGCAATCGAGACGGGGACGCTTGGGTCAATACCACAACGTTTTTCCAAGCATAATGAATGGCACAGCGTTGGATGTTCAGTGTTTGTTGGCGGCTTTGCGACCTGCGAGTCACGTCAGATCTCGTGCCGATGCCTGCAACAAGTACCCTTGCAATTTAACGAACTGTCTTTATTTTCCCCGAATAACATTCTGTTGCCAAGACAATGGGAGTACGCTGTCACCAACCTTAACACGATAATTACATGTCCCCCGAATGTGATGTTCATTAATTAGTTCTAGAAAAAACATTGTTACCGTCCAATTAGTTGATAATGAGTGTAATTTCAGCAGGCAAATGGCATTCTTAACTAGCTACAATGCTTTCTGAGAAGTCTCATTCCTAATTTGGGGTTGTTCTGATTTCTATGAGTGACTGGCTTTGAATGGTTTTGTGATTACGGTATGCTTTTTCCTTTTTCTCGTTTGTGGTATGACGTTGGTTTCTTGTGTATGATTCTTTTGCTGTTTTTTGCATATATACAGAACCCAAGTCAAAGAATGATTAATATATTCTCTTATAATACCTCATTTATAGAAGTTGTATGTAACATGCATAAAATATAACTCAAAACAATATTGACATATGAAATTGCAAAGTTGCACTAATTTAATAAGAAAGAAAAAGTAAAGAAATGTGTTTCAATGTTTTATCATTATTTCTGATTTAATTTCCGCTTTGGCCAAATAAATTGTGATTATAGTATCATAATATTTGCTGCTCTTCGTCCTATAAAAAGTCTCATGAATATTCCCCAATGTAGAGGTATGATCGCCATTACATTGTAGGCCTTTACTAATGATTGCTCCTGTCAAACTGCGTTAAAGACGGACATGTCATTCAGGCGGGCTCCCTGATTAATCAGATTTTACCAATCTTCTTAATGGACTCGGATTTGCTGGGTTATTCTTAATGGGCCTGTATTGCCATCCATAGAAACAATTGTCAATTTTAATGAAGCCTCCGCAAAATATTTGCTAGCAGCTTCGGACAGGGAGAATAAATATTAATTTGGGTCTTTACTGTAGTATGTTTTGCAGACTGACTACATTTACATATTAGAGGTCGTATATTTCTGTTGTTTTTATTGACCCAGTCTGTCAAAGATTTTGTGGCAAAATTATGTAACGATGCAAATTTAATGATTCACATAAGCCAAGCAACCACACCCAAATTTATTTCAGTTATTTTTTTTAATTTCTTGATTTCCATCTCATACCATTTATTTAAGGAACATGTTGATTAAAATGCCTATTTCTTACTTACCTGTTCAAGTGTGTGTGTGTTTGAAAGTTTTTTTAGTTTGTGTGTTTTTGTGGGACATTTCATGTCTTACTCATATCTTTGTTGTACAAGATGGGATTTTGAAATTAATTGGCACAAATTACCATTGTATCAAGACGACAAGTGTTTTGTATAATAACCTTGTCGATCGCTTCATGGTCAAGCTCACACTAAACACTAGGAGTTTGTGCTTAATGCTTATATGTATAATTTTATTGTGAAAGTACATGTTTTTGTCAGGCTCATAATTTTGTAATGAATGATGGGATTTCAAAGTGGACACTTGAATTTTGTGCATAGTCCCTATAATTTGGTGGTCAGTCCTTATACTATGGTTGGTCACCGTAGCCTAGTGGATATGGTGTCTGCCTAGCGAAACGGAGGTCCTGAGTTCGATCCATACAGAGGGAGCGTTCTTGTAATCTCCCCCTAAGACACCAAGTACTGGTTCTAGTCCCAGGAAACGGACTCAAGATCATTTCAAATGAGCCTTAGTCTTTCGATGCAATCGAGGTAAAATAAATAGGTTTAAACTAATATGGTAGTAGTGGTATTAGATGTTCATGTGACCATCAATTCTATTTCTTTATAATGCCTTGGCAAAATGTTTCATCATCAACATGGTGTATGCACCAACTATGATGCTTGCTTAAAGGTCAATGTCACATATGTGCAATAGGCTTTATGTTTATCAAAGATTACAAAGGACTGGCACATACATGCTCTATTAACCCTTTGCATGCTGGGAAATTTGTTGTCTGCTAAAATGTCGTCTGCTGAATTTCTAAAATCAACATTTTCTTCACTTTTTTTCAAAGACCACTATCAGAATAGCAAACAGTTTGGATCCTGATGACACGCCACGTTCTGTGGCGTCTCATCTGGATCCAAACTGTTTGCAAAGGCCTTTAAAATCCGGTTCCAGCGCTCAAAGGGTGAATTGTATACCTTATGTGTGGCAAAAAACACTTGCTTTTGTGTCCAGTGAAATGGAGTGGGGGTATCCCTGTCCTTTTGAGACATTTCAAGTTTTGCAATTGGTTGTTTGGTTTCTAAGAATTTGCAAGCGTAAATTGTGTCTTCAAATGTATTGTTCTTATTCAAATAAAAAACTGTATTAACTTATATGGAAATTGAATAGATTGGGATGATCGCTGGATCGAATGATGATTTACAAAGTTTCTTTCATAAAGAGTCATAAACAAAACATTGTAATGTAGTAAATTGTAATAAAAGTGACACTTTACGTCATTTTACCAGTATATAATATGCTACTTGGTCCAAAGAAGCACGACAAACAATTGAACAACAAAATGCGTGAAAGATAACATGAAGGGAAACAACTCTGATTAACAATAACTTGACAGGTTGTAATGTATTTCATTATATGGCAGATACACATACAGCAGCATTCACAAATAGTGACATGGTCCTGGAATATGGTTTGCTTTTCACTTTCATTAAATAATAAATACAAATGCAGAAATGAAAGTATTGAATTAGAAGAAGCATATGCAGATTGCATGACGATACTTAACCCTTAAACACTTAGAAGTAAAGTTAAAATTGCTTTATGCAAACAGCATAAAACCAGAACAGCCTGCGAGTAACTCGCAGTAGTTCAGGTTTTATACTTTTTGCTGCTCATCAGTACTTTAGGGCTCGAAATGAAGCCTTTTAAACTTGAAACTAGTAAGAAAGGTCTTAAATTTAATTTGATTTTATAAGGGACTACAAATGCGTCAAAATGGGTATATGAGTGGAAAAGTGTTAAGTTAGTGATATCTGGGAAGAGTAACAGTTAAAAGGGAATTTTCATATTACCCCATTGTTCCTCTGTGGTCACGAATTCATGTTGAACAAGGACCCAGTGCTAACTTCAGGCATTTAGTCACAGAAAGCCTGTCTTGAGATCAAAGCGTCCTAGTCTGACCAAACTTGTCATATGTAGAAGAAGGATTAAGCTACTGACTGCCTTTAAAGTACACACACTATATTGCCACCTGTAGAATGATTCTCTAGTTGTGCTAATTACATTGGTAAATTCATTATCGCTGTTGCTAGGGACAGCTTCAGTGTTAATCAAGAATGCCTTTTAGTTCATACTCGAGCCATTAGCATTTCTTCATCGGCCTGTTTAAATTATTGACGATATTAATTATAGCAAGCCCAAAACTGTGAAAACTTCTTACAAGAGAATTCGAATAGAAAACTCATTTATCAAGACAGGCGATTGCTTGTTTAATTAAACCCGAATAAATAGGAAAGCTGATGGCAAATGTATGGGAATCCAGCTTCAGCGTGCCCATAATTTCAATGCTTTGTTCGAATTTAATAAGATTACATGTGACACAGTTTGAATAGGAACCTAGTCGGGCTCACAAAGCCGTGAAATTGATGGTAGATGAATCTGAATCAGAGGAGAATATGTAGAACTACTACCCCTGGTTAAATGTAATTAAGTTCATTTGATTTTGCATACCTTATATGACTTAACCTAATAAGGCAAACCATTTATCTTTATGACTGGAGTGTTTTTTGCAAAGTGTAAACCTTTTAGACAACGCAACAACCTACAAGCAGACTCAAGTTATTACATAATAGAGCATTAAGTCTCGCTTGTTTCAAGTAAATAGTTTGCATAAATTGTTTTATGTACAAAGGTTAAATTTATGTTTGTATCAGAATGCTTAAGAATACTCATATGCTATTTATTTGCATTGTTTCGTTGTCAATTCTTTTGTCCATTCCATATCAAAGCTCTTAATTATCAATATTATGTTTTTATAAAAATTTGGTGTTCATCAATATCTTGTTTCCATATCAAGTGGTATGGTCAATTTATAGAATGTTTCTTTATCAAGACTTATCTTAAATCTATACATGGTGCCCATATCAAGTTGTATGGTCCATCAATACATTGTTTCAATATCAAGTCTAATGGTCCATCAATACATTGTTTCCATATCAACGCTTTTGGTCCATCTATACATTGTTTCAATATCAAGTCTATTGGTCCATCTATATATTGTTTCCATATAAAATCTTATTGACCATCAATAAATTGTTACCATATCAAATATTATTGTCTTTCAAATAAATTGTTACCATATCAAGTATTATTATCTATCAAATACATTGTTTCCATATCAAGTATTATTATCTATCAAATACATTGTTTCCTTGTTTAGTATTATGATTCATATGTTCACTGTTATCACATATCCAATTTTTAATCCATAATAATATTGTTCCCATATGTAATGTATTGTTGGATCTATACTGTTTATAGGACAACCTACACTCCATAATCCTTCATATTGTTTAACCCTTTGAGCGCTGGAACCGGATTTTGAAGGCCTTTGCAAACAGTTTGGATCCAGATGAGACGCCACAGAACGTGGCGTCTCATCAGAATCCAAACTGTTTGCTATTCTGATAGTATTCTTTGAAAAAAAAATCGAAGAAAATGCTAATTTTAGAAATTCAGCAGACAACATTTTAGCAGACGACAAATTTCCCAGCATGCAAAGGGTTAAGACAGAAAGGTCAATACTTTTTGTTTTGTTTTAATGAGCCTAATTGTGGTGTTATTTCTCTGTGAAAGTTCTACAGAGAGTAATTGTAGCCTGTAAAACTGCTGCACTGGCATGCTATTTGCTGACACAATTCACTGGAGCTATTTAACTGACATTTGATATTTTTTGTTCTAGCGTAATTGGCTGTATCTTTCAGGTTCATAAAAAGTGCATCTTTAAATGTACACAGCCCTGTCCCTGAGTTCATTCTTTCAACAAATTTCTTAATTCACTTGGCAAGATGTATAATTTCTTGATTATGTAAATCAGTGAGCACTTGTGTTTCACTTTGTGCATTACTTTATGTTTTAATTTCATCAATTTGCACATCTGCCCAATCTTGTGCCATCAGCAATGTTTTAATCAACAGTAGAGAAGTTTAATTGTACAGAAGCCGCCAATAAATTAGCATCCCTCATCCGGCTGCTTTGATGTCCTGAAATCTATCCATATTTTGTTACATTAATCTGATATTTATCTGAAAATCAACTTTTATTTCTGTGATAAGTACAGGTCACATGGTCGTCCTGCTAGCTGACCCGTGTTAGATTGTTGACTTATAAATAGTTCTCATTCTTGTCCTATATCAAAGTGTTGACTTTCTCTGGAAACAACACAAAGTTAACTTTAATTAATGGGTTGTCGAGTTGAAAGGGTTCCCAAGGAGGGGTGGGGGTCATACAATTGCCATGTTTTTATGTTTGTTTGTTTTTTCAAAAATTGAAACTAATTTTGTGGTTTCTTCGTGAAAGATTTCTTTCTGCAGGTTTTATAAAGGCTGTCATTATAAAATAATGTTCAGTGACAATTCTTGTTATTTCCTTAACTCTGATTTTCTGAGAAAATGTTATTGGTCAGTTATCATTTTGTTTAATGATATGAACTTGCAAGACAGTTTTCTTTGTGGAAATACAGTTACTTTTAGTTGTAATAATGCTAATAGTCACAATGAGTGATTGAATGTTAAAGTAAGGGTTACACTAAATACCAAATGTGAACGGCCTTTTAAGACCTTTACCCTGTTTCTATTTGTATGAAATTGTCCTTTGGAACTATTTTTTTTTTGGATTTCCATGTCATAAGTTACATTCACAAAATAAAACAAAGTTGATGGAGGTTGCAAATTCTGAAGCAAAAATTGAAATGCCGGAAAATGTTATCCTATGTATAATGTTGCATTTAAGAAGCCTGCTGTCCTGCACGCCAATTAAATACTTTCAATGAGGATTGTAAAAATGCTAAAGTTGAGCTTTGTTTTCCATTCTTGTGAGTTAAAATATCCATATTTTCCCTTTCATTAGGAGTCCAAAATGACTTATTGTTTTTTATCAATAAAAAAAAAGGCTATTGAGAACCATTTGTATACCATCTAGAATTCCAGTTTTTGGTACCGGATCATGGGAAACCATGGTAATACTGATTCTGACTGTTTTAAAGTAGTCTTTCCCTATTGGTTAATACTTGAACACTCACCCAACCTTTGACCTTGACCTTATTGTAACTTCAAATAAATTGTACGTATGAAATTACTAGTATGATAGTAATTGATAATCCTTGTCTAGTTTCTGTGGATTTACTCTCAGGGATATTAATTTACAATATTTTTGTACTAAAAGTGAACATTCTGAACTAAATCACAGTATAATTATTGCTCTTTTATTAAACCTTTTTAAGTATGCACACCATTTTGTTTTTAATGCAACTCTTCTTTACTGCAATACATTATTATCCAACAAATTGTTTGCTTTGCACATTATTTAAAATCAATACTTTAAGGTCACTCACATTAAATTTTGATTGTTTATATTTCAATGGCTTCTTTAACCATAGTATTTGTTGCACCACTTGAAAAGTTTACAAAATAAATATAGCTGTTAGTTGATGTTTAAAAATGGAATGACCTTGTTATCACGGATCAGGCCTTTTTTGGATTCATTGAACAAGAGAAAAATAACATAACTTGAATTTCTCAACATTTTCTAAATTTTTAAGGAAGGATAGACAAATATTATTAATGTTGTTTGAATTTTTTGTTTTGTGTAAGATATTGTGTCCCGTCAGACTAATCAAGATTCATTGGCAATGGAAGGGAGCAAACTCATACTTGTACCTATACAGGTAAAAATTACAGGTGTGTAATTGTCTCCCTTTGTAAAAGATGCCTTGCTTAGTGATATGCGACTTATAACAGATTTGATTGAGTTTTATTTTTTGTATTTGATGTAATACACTAAAAAGTAATTTTAGCCAACGTTAATTTTCAATGATTGTGTAATAAATGCTGTTATATGTTAAGATTCGATTTACCTGTGAATTATAAATCAGCAAATACAGCAAATCTTACTTTTTTTTTATTGAGAAGGTCACAGAAAAGTACTTGTTATACTAAAATTATTGACAGAATATTACAGACACATATAAATACCCGTAAATGTACAGTTTTTTGTGAGAAAATCACAAAAATAACATTGATTCTTAGTTTGATGTTTTATTCCTAACTCACACAGTACCATGTTTATAGCTTTATTAATATGGAGAACAAACGCTTGACGATGGTCAATGCTATTTGTAAGTTTGACATACTTAGATACAGGTCCAAACAGCAATGTTCTAAGGGTGCCAATATTTCCTCAACACCACAATTTCTGAAACAAAACCAGGTATTGTGTTACCAAGTGGAGTAGATCTGATATTGACAAACTTATGTCCAGATCTCAATTTTTCTAAAATGCAACTGTTGCTGTTTGTTATCCTTATACTGGTACTGTAAACATTACACTGCCCATCACAAAAGTTACTGTCTGTGTAGACTGTCAACCCATTAGGGCTTTTAAATTATGTATTGATAGATTTGTATTGATTCTTCAATTTCAGCTAAAATTTGAATAATAAATATTGTGGTTGTTTTGTCCGGCACTAAAATCCGGCTCTAAAATACACTAAAATACGAAGAGTGTAATTCTTGCATGTAATCAGATTAGAATGTCTGGGACATTAATTATTGTCAATTCAATTAGAGCATTTTCGCCATTGGTAAAGTGCATTACATTTTGTTGGAGAATTGTGGAAAAAAAGATATAAGAGCCACGTCATGTGAAAATTGGTTTTATGCCAAATAAAGCAAAGTATTTTACTCAGTAACTTAAATGACACATTTCCATTCTTGTGCTCAAGGGGAGCTACTGTGGTCAGTCAACATCCGGCATCAGTTGGTTCAGATCAACATTTTCCTTCATTTAACTTTTTCTCTGAAACCTCTTGGTGGACTTTGACCAAACTTGCCAAGAATTTCCTGTGGTGGTCCTTTACCAAATTTCTTCAATTCAAAAGGAAAATATGGTTGCCATGGTGACAAAAAGCTTAAGAAACTAGCAAACTTTAAAAATCTGCTTTTCAGAAACCGATGTTTGGAATTGTACATAGTTTTCACAGAAACGATTCCAGGTTGACCCTTTTCCAAATCCCTCAATATTTTTTGTTTAAATAAACATTACTGTTTTCTTTTTATGGCTGTTCGGATAATCAGAAACTGAGCATTAGATTTAATAAAATGTTAACAGAAATGTTCCTTGGGTTACCGTGTACGAAATTCAAACAATAAACTATTTTGATGTTCTAACAAAACATGACCATAAGTGGCTGTTTCAATTTTCCTTATTAGGCTTATATTGAAAACTTATTCTGACATTCTTCTGCTCAAAATCGATGATCGCTTTCAAAACAATTCACATAAATATTAATTTGTTGATAGTGTGCTCAATTCCTAAAAATTATTTTGATTTGTTACAAAGCATGGCCACCAGGGGACTGTACAGTTTCCCTTATATAGCTGTTTAGACAACTTCAAAAAGCACAAGAGACCATAGACTGAATTTCAAAATAAATTAACATAAATGTTCCTTGAGTGACCTCAGTATACTGAAATCAACTTATTCTTTCTGTAAGTTTGTTTTGTCTACATGTTCAGTTGCTAAAACCCTTGTGCCAATAAAAGCCTTATCAAGTTCTTGTTTGCGTATTGGCAGTTCTTGTTGAACTTAGGTGAGCCACCCAGTTTCATCCTGGCCCTCTTGTTGTATTTTTATGCCCCCGGTAGAGTGGCATATAGCAGTTGAACTGTCAGTCCGTCCATCCGTCTGTCTGTCAGTCTGTGTGTCCGTCCGAAAACTTTAGCGTTGGTCATAACTTTTGCAATATTGAAGATAGCAACTTGATATTTGGCATGCATGTGTATCTCATGAAGCTGCACATTTTGTGTGGTGTAAGGTCAAGGTCATCCTTCAAGGTCAAAGGTAAAAAAACAACACAAAAAACACATTTAAATGCATGTGTATCTCATGGAGCTGCACATTTTGAGTGGTGAAAGGTCAAGGTCAGCCTTCAAGGTCAAAGGTCATTTTTTATTTTTTTTTTTTCTTCTCAAAGCATAGTGGGCATTGTGTTTCTGACGAACGCATCTCTTGTTTAAATTTATTTCCTGATAGTTCATATTTATAGATGTGACCCAGTATTCATGTCCTGAAAATATTTTAAAACATTACTTCACCATGACAGTTAAAATTGAATAAAATTGTTTTTGCTCAAAGTCTCGTGTCTTAGAACAATGATGTATGCTCGGTGAAAGTCTAACCACTTTATTATAGACAACAGTTAGTTTCTGTAAATTTGTCATGTAGAAAGTATTTGATGGTGCAATTACTCCCTTGAGAACAATTTTACTTATTTAATGTGAACAATAATTCAAACAAGAATGACAATTTACTGTTACACAAATTCCAAAAGGATGCTTTATAACAATTATGTATAGAAGACATGTTATAGATAAGAAGGGAAGGGAATAATTTGCAAGGCTGGCACTTTGTATGTTTTGTATGTTTTATTTTAATCCAGGCACTCAACATGAATAAGATAAAATTACCGGTATTAGAAATTAAAGCATGTAATTACTGTTTTGATTAGATTGGAATAACTTCTAATACTTTGGCAATTGCTGTAACCCTTGTTTTAAACTTTAAGTTTTTTGCTCTTTAGGTTAAAGTTTTCTTTTTCAAAATTTTGTCCTTGCTGGGTCTCAATTTGTGGAAAACTATTATCAGACTTGCTTAGTGTGATACTTGTGTTAACCACATACATAAATCAGTAAAGGCATAATACACAAAGAGACCACTTTGGTTTACTGGATACTATTATGATATCCATCTAGCAGTTGTGAGTTTGATCCCTCCCCAACATTGGAAGGTTTTTTCAGAACAGATATAAAATTGTTAAAATCAAAATATGCCTTCAAACTGTTGAAAAGATTATCAGAAATCCTACAATTTTTATGCCCCCTTCTTTGAAGAAGAGGGGGTATATTGTTTTCTGCCTGTCTGTCTGTCTGTTTGTCATTGTATGTATGTGTCTGTCTGTCCCAAAATTTTAACCTTGGTCATAACTTTTGCAATATTGAAGATAGCAACTTGATATTTGGCATGCATGTGTATCTCATGGAGCTGCACATTTTGAGTGGTAAAAGGTTAATGTCATCCTTCAAGGTCAAAGGTCAAATATATGGGTCAAAATCGCTCAAAAGGGGGCATAGTGTTTGACAAACACATCACTTGTTAGTTTTATGTATTACTTTTCTTTGTTTCAGAATACAATAACCATGGCTAACAAAGAAAATGGTGCCATTCCACCAGACAGCCTCAACTTTATTGATCGGTTCGAGAAGAAAATCACCAGTCCGGACCGTGAGATGATTAGTCCAACCAAGTCACCACGGCAACGGTCCTCAGTTGGCGAACATGACAATGATCCTAAAAGCACCACACACTGGTCTGGTCTGGTCTGGACTGGTCGGGACTCCTCAAGGAAGAGTTCTGACAGTCATCTGGAGGATGAAGGTCAAACATCTTTTGTTGATCGTCAAGAGAAGTACACTGAAGCAGAAGAAACTGAGAAAATAGTTTCACCAAATAAAACTGTTGAAAGATTGTTTGATTTCCTAGAACCAGAAATGCAGTCTTTAGATTTTGCTAACAATAATAATGGTTTTGCTGATGATTACGATGATGAAAATGATGTGGAAAATGAGTTTGGAACGAATGGACAACTAGTTGAGCTTAAGATCACTGAGTCTGCAACTGGTGACGTGTATCTTGGAAAAGAAGATGGTATAGATGGTTGTGATGAAAAGGATGAACCAGAAAGTAAATCATTTTCTTCCAAAAGTGATTCAATGAATCTATACTGGTATAAAGACACAATGTCATTAGATCCATTAGAATTAGAAGCTTTCAAATCCTCCCAAACCGAAAGAGTTTCAACAGAAATTACTGCTGGCAATTTGTATTACGCAGCAAAAAATAAACAAGATATAAAGGAATCTGCACAAGAGAAAATCACTGGGGATGTTAGCCATCATAAAAGAACAGCTGAAGATTCGAAGAGGGAGAAATGGTCTCCGGCTTTTGAATCAGCATCAAGTAGGATTTTACATGTTGCCACGGAGATGAAATCAGAACCAAAAGCTAAAGGAAATGATGCTAGAGGTCAAGGAGACATTGGGTTTGAAAAACAACATCCATGGGGTCTTGAAAGGGATGAGAAACTAAAATATAAAAGAAAAGCTGATGAATTAGAGGATTTACCTGACTTGGAAGATGTTATTATTACTGATGTTTATGACAAGAATATAGGTATGGTTGATGAAACATTAGGACTTGTTGGTGATTTTAAAGTAAAGTCTGTTTTACAAGTTTCAAGTCTAAAGTCTTTTAAGGACTTGAAAAATGAGAGTAATGAAGATGAAGAAGATGCAGTAGGTTATATGGAGCTGAAGGATAAACCAGTAGTCCAAGAAGCTCTAAGTGCCACTGAAGTTAGAAATGTTGAAATGGTCCAATCTGCAAAGGCAGGTATTGAGATGGGAAAATCGGATGAAATGTCAATGTCCATTTGTAACAATTTGGAGAGCAGAACTTTAAGTCCAAAATCCATGCAGAAGTTTTCAAGTCAAGGAACAGATAAAATAGATGCTGATGTTATTGAAAGTGTAGAAAAACACCCTGTTGATACAAGTACTGCTGGGCACATTGAAGAACCATTTGTCTATGATCCCTTTACTGTAAAAAGAACTTACAAAAGTTCAGAAAAGTCTGAAGAAATGCTTCAAGGAATAAATGGAGTTTTTATAGAAACTGAAACATTTGTCGATGAGTATTTGGATGACAAATGCTATTCGCTTATTCTCCAAGACAGTTGGCTGAGGTTACGTAACAAGAGGTTTGAAATGCAAGTCAATGCTTCTTTTGGTTATGGGAACAGTAGTACAAGTAACGAGATTTTGACCAATGAAAATGATATCAAGGAAATGCTAATGAATATGTACTCCACAGAGTTGGAACAGAGAAGGAAAGTCTCCGAGAGCCATATTGATGTTCTCATAGACTCGGTAGGACTGATGGAGTTTGTTACCGTAGTAACCACAAGAAAGAGGTACCAGGTGGGGAACTGCATGGTTTTGCTGGAGGTGTCAGACAAGGGGCAACAGGTGGGAGAAATTGAGATCATTGTAAACAGCCCCAGGGCTATTCCAAGTGGACTGGACCAAATGGATGCATTGGCTTTTGACATTGGTAAGAAAGCATCCCTAGTATTTGCATGGCTTTTTAGGGTGAATTTTTTAAAGCAAAAATTTAATGTACTATGTGGAATCCAATCATAATCTTGGAAGTTTTCTCTATGGAGGTTTAGAAATGTTTCAATCAATGATTTTTATTTAGAAAACTTCAAGAGCAAGCTAAGCAACAACTTTGTGATTTACATTTAATAATAAAGAAAACAACTATGTAGTGTTTAAAAAATGAATAAGTATGATATTTTAGGAATTGCAAAATGTTTGGAACCGTTATTTATTTAAATGGAACAAGCTTAATATAAATAATTCTTCTAAAGAGATTGATTTAAGTAAGTTGCATTCTGGATTAAAGATAATCCCTTTATCAGTATTCTCAAGCTTAAATAGTTATGCTTTTTGGCTTTGATTAACTTGATATGAGTAACTGGTTATTAATAGTAGATGTCTTACATTTTACTTAATACAAAAGATTATTTCAAGTATTTTTAAATTCTGTTTCAGGTTTCCAGCCATTACAAGGCAGATAAGACAGAATGCTGGTCATGAATTTCTCTAAAACGGTTTGTTAGTAAATTAGCTGTGTTGTTGGAAAACTGGGCTTATAATGCATATGCGAAAAGTGTTGTCCCAGATTAGTCTGTGAAGTCTGTGCAGGCTAATCAGGAAAAAAACTTTCATCCTAGATAAGATTTTCGTTAAGAAGAGACTTTCTTAAACAAAAAAATCAATACAAGAGGGAAGTTTCGTCCCTGATTAGCCAGTGCAGACTGCTCAGGCTGAGACTGCAGACTGCTCTGGGACTACCCCTTTGAGCGCTGGAACCGGATTTTGAAGGCCTTTGCAAACAGTTTGGATCCAGATGAGACGCCACAGAACGTGGCGTCTCATCAGGATCCAAACTGTTTGCTATTCTGATAGTATTCTTTGAAAAAAATCGAAGAAAATGCTAATTTTAGAAATTCAGCAGACAACATTTTAGCAGACGACAAATTTCCCAGCATGCAAAGGGCTACACTACGCACATGCATAAAGCCACATTTTCCCAGATATAGGCTCAAATTGGCAATTAATGCATACAAGGAGTTATGACAAAGAAAGTGCATAGCTATGTCTTAAGAACAACATATTAATGTAAATTGTATATTTATTTCTTTTTATCTGCTATAAATTATTGAAATAGCTATCTAGATACTATAGATAAATATACTATATATAAATGGTATAGTTATGCGTGTAGCAAACCAAATAAATATTTGAATTGGTAAGGTTTTGTAGCAACTATAAATTATACTGCTTGTATAATAAGAGTATAAATATATTGCAAAGTAAACAAACACAATGGATGGATGACCTCATATTTCCCTGTGTTTAATTTAAAAAAATAAATTCTGAGCATTAGAATCATAATCTATTTGAAGTATCCATAGTGACTGATATAATTACAATAATAATGATGTAGGAAACAAACAGGCCACATTGATCACACCCTAATAACTAGGATTTATAATTAAAATCAAAAGAATAAGGTTTTTCATTAAATTTATTTGTTGCATGAACGTCTAATGTCCGTAGGTATAAATTTGCAATACTGCTCGTTTAAATTATACAGCTAGATATTAGGTGAACTAACTTTTTTGAGAAATGTTACAATATAATGACAGAGAACAGGCACTTTCTCATGAAGGATTGCATAAAAAATCTGCAATTTGCAAGAAAATGAAGAAATCTGTATTGATTGATAGACATTTATGAGACGCAGATCTTGAAATTAATCCATCCAGTTTATGGCAACTCCATAATAATGAGCATGATATGGTGCAAAGATCTATGTAAACAGAGGCACCAGTTTTGGGGGATGTTTTAATTAATCTCACTCTGTGAATAGAGGGTTAAATGCATGTGCGTAAAGTGTTGTCTCAGATTTTCCTGTGCAGTCCGCACAGGCTAATCAGGGATAACACTTTCCGCCTAAACTGGATTTTTGCTAAGAAGAGACTTTCTTTAAACGAAAAATATCATTAAAGCGGAAAGTTTTGTCCCTGATAAGCCTGTGCGGCCTGCACAGGCTAATCTGGGACAACACTTTACGCACATGCATTAAACCCCCTTTTCACAGAGCGAGGCTCAATTATTAACCCTTTGAGTGCTGGAACCGGATTTTGAAGGTCTTTGCAAACAGTTTGGATCCAGATGAGACACCACAAAACGTGGCGTCTCATCAGGATCCAAACTTTTTGCTATTCTGATAGTATTCTTTGAAAAAAAAACGAAGAAAATGCTGATTTAAGAAATTCAGCAGACGACATTTTAGCAGACGACAAATTTCCCAGCATGCAAAGGGTTAATAATCTCGGGGATATGGTGCAGAGATCTATGTAAACATAGGCACCAGATTTTGGGATGTTTTAATTAGAATAGATGCCTGTTGATGAAAGATAATCATGCTAGTCGTACATTAGTCAAAATTATCTGAAATCCCAGTTGCTGTGCTCCAAGATTGGCATGTTTATATGAAGAAAACAGTAATTAGAAGGCGATAATTGCTAAAAAAATCAGTTGGGCTCATTAATCACACTGGTTTCTGGGCTGAGGATTGTGTGCAAGACTCTGGCTGATTCTTGCTAATCTCTTGCACGTCTGCTTTTGCAATTAAATGTATGAAATGATGTTAGTTTTGTGAGGTTTTGATAATGTTTTGTTGGTGTATAAGATATCCAACTTAATTCTTTGTCTGCTGTGCGAAGTTTATATTCTGATCGAAATGTTGTTTATTTAAAATATGTTGCTGCTGTATACACCTGATAGACCTTTGGTGATAAATGATATTTAATTATTTGTTTTACTGTCAGTTTGGGTACTTTCGTTCACTAAAATATAAATTTAAGTGCAAACCTTTTTTTGGCCTTTGATAACATGAACATTGCTAAGTGATTACAATTAGTTATTCATAAGGAAACAATTCTCTATCTTAACTCACAGCCCGTCATGAGATCTGTCACTGTAAGTTTGTTTCATCTTGACCAATTTACTAAATAAAAGACGGTGCGGTCACATTAAATGTATTGTCTAGCCCCACAAAGGCAAAATCAGCCCAAGTCAGTGGTCTCGTCCATGTCAGATAAAAGTTTTTCGCACCAATCCTCGCAGTGTGCCCCGGATTATTTGTTTTATCAGAACTGTCCACATTTCTTAGCACTTATACGGTGAGACGTTCTGACAAGATTTCTCAAGCCGTATCCCTGATGGCTCTGCGTACTCGTTCCAACTCGCCATTGTCCTAAGACAATCAGGCCCAGAATAATTGGTGTAAGAACTTCAATATTTTAGTCGCGGGATCAATGCCTCGGCTCCGATGTTCTGACAGCTCATTATACCTCACAGCTCCCATCTTAATTAACGTCCTGGAATGTCGGGACCAGAAAACACTTTCAATACACGCTAATGAAAGGGAAAAATAATAGGTTAAGATCCTAGAGCTCTGACTAATCATCTTCTTAGAAATCATTTGCGTAAAAGGCATTTTCTCCTTGTTTAATTAGATGGCTTTCTTTTTTTCGTTGTAACAATTTATAATTTGTCCAATCGATTGTAGGGTTAGAGAGACGGTTTAATCAAATAAAGTCGGGGTCAGAATAGAATGTTTAGATGTCATTGGGAAAATATTGATAGCTCCAGATCTAAACATTTCTGTATTAGTTGTTCACGATTAATATTTGCCCCTGAGGGGTGCCCTTATTTCTGCAGTATATTGTGTGTACATGAACAGTATTGTCTTACATTTACATTACAGCATCCCCCATTTTGGGATTTGAGCATCTCAGAGATGATTATATCAAAGAAAGCTTTAATGTTTGATATTTGGGTGTGTGATGCCCTTTTCATTGGCATCTGGTGTATATTTATCCATTTACTATTTTGTGATTAACAATATGTTGCAACTTCAACTGTAAGTAAAGTTTATTCCACATGTACTAATTGTATAAAATTGAATATCAATCTAAATTGTAGATTCTTTTCAACAAAACTCATGTCAAGGTCTTATAATATTCAATAAAAAAAATGAAATGTGCACTTGCATTTTGGTCCATTTGTAACTCACCCCTGTTGATTCCCATTATAGATCTGTTTGCTATTTAGTTAATGCTCTGGGCACTACAATGGCGAAGGGTGACTAAATCAATTGCTTTCCCTATCGTACCGTATCAGAAACATGGTTAATTACTTTTGGCAGACAATTTCTTTCGGAATGTGACTTAGCATCCGCCTTTAGGAATGATCTTGTAGTTAAGGGATTATTTATGTCCTTGTTTTTAATCCTCCAAGTTTGGCTGCCAACTGAAAACTAGTCTTGGTCTTTTATGTGCTTGGGCATTGGCATCAATGTTTTGACTTTACATCATTGTCATTACAATTGTCAAACATGATTTGACATATATATATACCAGTAGTAATTTGTATGGGTTTTGTTGTTAAAAATATGCAAAGATGCCATAGTTGAAGTATTTTTCCGCAGGCGATCATGCATATTACATAATTGTAAATAAGAGCATTTGTACCCACCTGGCGTTGATGTATTTAAAATTGGGCACACACAGTTTGTTGAAAAGTCTAGGCTTTTTGAGTTGCTTTTCTTTACTATAGATATTAAACCAAGACTGTCCATTTAAAGTTAACATAATTATGGTAATTAGAGATACCACGTTATATTGTATGAGATTTATAAATATTTGTGTTGCAATGTTATGACAATGTGTCATAAATGTTACACAATACGCGAATCTCTGTCATGATTGTATCAGATCAATATCTTCTCATGGTTCTGTTATGTTTTTTGATGACAATTATTTATTTGTATGTTTCAGTCTGGACTTCGTGGATTTCATCCCACACCGACCAATATGGACTGACATTGGCACAATGGCCTGGTCATCTAATAGAATTTCAGAGTTACTCCTTCAGAGCGCAGATTTTGATGCCAGTTCATTTAATTTTGTTTTAATTGTTTTGTAACAAAACATGTTTTAGCAAAATGACTCGTATTTGTATAGATTATTTGGAATTCACTTTATGTTTACTATTTGTTGGTTTTCTCTTGGAACAGGCTAGAATATACCTGAACGTAGTAAAGTCACATTTCATATCGAGGGCTGAACGGAAAACTGTTGTATCTCCTACTTTATTTAATATGAGTTACAACAGTCTTCCATTCACCCCTCGATATATGAGCCTCGCTCTGAGAAAAGGAGGTTTAATGCATGTGCGTAAAGTGTCGTCCCAGACAAGCCTGTGCAGTCAGCACAGGCAAATCATAAACGACACTTAACGCTTTTATAGTTTTTTTCGTTTAAATGAAGACACTTCTTGACGTTAATCCAGTTTAGGTGGAAAATGTCATCCCTGATAAGCCTGTGTGGACAGAACAGGCAAATCTGGGACGACACTTTACACACATGCATTAAACCACCTTTTCACTGAGCGAGGCACATATCTTTGTACTGTTTAGTTTTATTCCTTGTGCCATGCAAAGTGTAGTTTGTGTTCTTTGTTTGCTTGGACAAAATGTCATTTTACCCATGAAATTGACATATGAAACACCAATTTGACTCGCCACCATTTTTAAGGCCTTCAAATTGAGAACCCAATCATATTATTATTGATTTTCTCTCCAAAAATAGATATTGTGTATTTATCTTTGAAATACTACAATAACTAAAAACAAACAAAAAAAAGATTATTAAGTTATGTTTAGTCATTATAAATTAATATTATTAAAAAGAAATTATTGTAACATGTATACAACCCTTAAAAGACACTTTATGTATGGATGTATTTTTATTTAAAATAATTTGTACCTGTGGGCTTTTGAAAATTGGACTGTAATTATTTAATTGTATAGTGTGTATCAATATATACCCATGGGAATAATGCCTAAAGTATGTATAAACTATCATGTTAAATGTAATTCTTAATGTTGTCATTGAACGTTGATGTGTTCATGGCTTTTCTGTTCTTGAGTTTGCTGGGTTGTGATTTCTTCCTTCTGTGATCACACGTAGCTTTTATCTGCAGGTCTATTTAAGCCTCATTTTTGGAAAACAGGGCTGTGCCGATTGCACAGGCTAATCTGTGATGACATTTTGTGCACATGAATTAAGCCCAGTTTTCCCAGACCAAAGCTCATGTAATGTTAAGACTTTCCTAACCTGTCTGATATTTGAACATGTTGATAGGTGTCACTTTCTTTTGACCAATTTACAAACAGAGTCTTGAAAAAAAAAAACTGGTTAATGTTTGAAAAAAAGAATTGAATGTCTGCACCAATGCAGGAGTTGCTCATGATGTAGCCATTCCAGAATGTTGGGTACAAGTATTAATGCTTTGACAGCATCAATTAACCATATTTGTAATTCCTTGAAAATGGCTCCAAATTTGCTATTTGAAATGTATTTAATGTCTGATATTTGTATTAAAAAAATAAAATAACTTAGGCCAGTGTGTATTTGATGAATGAATGAATTTTCAACATCTTGGAGTTTTGGTTGCTAAGGATTTTTCCTGTCTAACAGTTGTCCACTGTTTTCTCGCAAATGTTTTGCATAATGGAGAGAATTGTTTGTTAAAGAGTGGTCTTGCGTGTTTTAGCCGTGATTGCTGTTTGTAATATTGTAATTGTCCAACCGATCCTGTAGATACATTTTTATTGTTCTACACTTGGGGCAGAGATGTATGGACTTACCAGTTGTTACATTAAATTGTGCAATAACTCCTGATATATAACTTTTTGCTTGAATATAAAGTGATTATTGATTTATCATTGTCTGGCTTTGGGATGTTTTGAATTATTTCTTGATTACATGGTATACTTTCCTGCTCTTAATGATACAATATGTTTCTGTTTTATGGAAGGAGCCTAAATAATGAGAAACACTGGCATTGGATCATGTTCACCCCTGTTGTCCATTAACACGCCATTGGTTTGTTGTTATTGTTGCTGTTTTTGTTTGTTCTCGCAAAACATTAGTTTTGTGTTTAAAAAGACCTTTTACAAGTGAAGATAAATAAAAACTTCGTTGTTGAGGATAATTCTTACATAAATTTGATTACACTTTATTTGACATGAATGAAAGCCCCGAATTTAACACTCAATTCAAGAGCTGAATTTCAAGGAGGATTCGAAGGCTTTGTATTCTACTGGATCTTTAAAGTATTATTCTTACTTATATTTATATAACATCCAGTAGCTGGATTTCAATGAAAAAATGCATAAAAAGTCTTCATGTTTGCCTCTGCAAATTTTCCAAATCAGAATGTAGTTTCCTGCACAGGCATTATTCATGTTTGGTGGGTTGTCTGGTATACGTGGTACAGGGGAGAGAACTCGACGTGCAGCATTACCGACTAGCCATTGATTGGACGCAATTTTACTTACATTGTATCAATATGAACCTCGCTCTATGAAAAGGGGGTTTAATGCATGTGTGTAAAGTGACGTCCCATATTAGCCTGTGGAGTCCGCACAGGCTAATCAGGGACGGCACTTTCTTCCTAAACTGGATTTTTGTTAAGAAGGGACTTTCTTTAAATGAAAAAATATCATAAAAGTGGAAAGTGTCCTCCCGGATTAGCCTGGGCAAACTGCACAGGCTTATCTGGTTAAACACTTTACGCACATGCATTAACCCTTTGCATGCTGGGGAATTTGTCGTCTGCTAAAATGTTGTCTGCTGAATTTCTAAAATTAGCATTTTCTTCGATTTTTTTTCAAAGAATACTATCAGAATAGCAAACAGTTTGGATCCTGATGAGACGCCACGTTTTGTGGCGTCTCATCAGGATCCAAACTGTTTGCAAAGACCTTTAAAATCCGGTTCCAGCGCTCAAAGGGTTAAACCCCCATTTTACCGAGTGAGGCTCCTATTATTGTTGCCTGAAGTATGAATACCAGTAATTGTATTGCTTTGTTGTAACCCTGCTTTTAAAGCGTTCAGTTACTCAGCGCTATTGTATAGCTTTTGTTTATATGATTATTGTTACTATGTCAAAATACTGTTTTAGAGCTTGTTTACTTCTCATCTTATTTGCTGCTTTTACAATATTGTATACTGTGTTAGGTTTAAATATATTTTTTGCTCAATTTTGTTTTCTATTTTTACCTGATTGTCAAAAATTATTGTTATTGTCTATAAATATTGTTAAATAAATTGTTGTCCTTCGTATTAAACCTTGGGATTGCAAAGTTGCCTTTCATTCATTGGTCTTTCATGCGCTTGTATCTGTTGTATGTTGTCACCATGGTGAATATGTTGTTATTTTGTCAAGTGTTCATTGGAAATCTATATTAACCCATTTATGCCTAGTGGACTCTCCCATCCTTCTAAATTGGATCAATTTATTTCCAAAATTAGGGATGTCTAGTATATTTATTTCTATAATTAGAATATTTCTTACAGAAATTCCTTTAAGCAAACAGCACAGACCCTGATGAGACGCCGCATTATGCGGCGTCTCAACTGGGTCTACACTGTTTGCCAAGGCCTTTTTTCTAGACGCTAGGCATAAATGGGTTAAGCCAAAAGGGCAATAGCCTGAGTTGCTAAATAGCCATGCATCAAAACAACAAAAACTTGTTTATTGACCAACGCTTATTAAAAAATGGGATGCTTAAAAATTGTTTATCAAGAGATTGAAATTCTTCTGCTATTACATTTGAATGGTAATAAATGCAGCAGTTGAGTAAAAACATTTGGATGACCATAATAATAATCATTGTATAAATAATATGTCACTGTGTCATGTCATAAGGTTAAAGTCCTTAAGGGTGTGACCCTATTTGTATTTCTAAAATTAGTTCATTTTATGAACTTTATTTGTTGTTAAACTCACGATTTTTTTTAATTCTTAAAGCTGATTTATTGTGGTTTATTAATTATAACAACTTTTGTGTAAGGCATAATCCGGGTTTCATAGTGGTATATAAGTGTTTATTTCTTTAGTATAATGCATAATCAGATCATATTTTTCTTTGCAATTGTTTATATAGGAGTCATAGATCGGAATGTACAGATGTTCAGTCATGTTTGTCTCAAAGTTTTGTTGCATAATGTTTTTTATTTAGTTTAATTGTCCAAAACAAAAAATGGAATCTCCCTTTTTGTTGCTTGGATATATTTTTTCTCTTTTGAGTTAAGATTATTGTTTTTTTTTGTTATTTTATTTTTAGACGTTATTTTCTTATAAGACTCTGTTTGTCCCAATTGAAGAAGTCCATTCTTTTCTGTTTTATTTTTCATTCCAACAGCAATTTGTATTGGAACAAATTATGTTGTGTGTTTTTTTTAGATCTGTTGTTTTTTATTATATATTTTTATCACTTTAGCAGTTAATTGTTAATGTCCTTTTATTAAATGAAATGCATTTTTGGGTCTTAACTTGTTCAGTTATATAAGCATATAAATTTGAAGTGAAATTCAACACGGTATTTTGGGATGTTGTTAAAATACAACAAGAAGGGCAATCTAGAGTCAATGACATAAAACCAGTATGCTTTATGTTCATCTATAAGTGTTAAAATTAATTGTTTCCACTTGACATACCAAGTTGATTAAATATTTGACATAAATAAAGTATTTTGCCTTTTTTGCATTAGTTTTCTGTTCTGTTTACGATCATGTTTGTATGGGCTAGTCTGAAATTGTATGCCCACTGGATGAGGAAAGATTGATTCCTGTCTGAGAACAAACAAGTATTCAGATACTGATTGCAATGAACTTACAAGATAGAACTTACAATTATATGTGTATGTAATCATATTACTGAAATGATACACATTTCAAAATAAAAGAAAGGGTTTTCAATGGTCAGTTAAAGATAACACCATATCTTGAACACTTTGTTTATTTCTTAAGTTTAACTTTAACTTTGATCTGAACCTTTAAATATATATTAAGTGAAACTTCAGTTGTATCAGCTTGAGATCCATTATTATTGTCATTTAAAGGTCCTTTATTTAAGGCTAGTGACTTATTGCTATACATTTAGACACATAAAACCAACACAGGACAGAAACAAAACACCAATATATAAAACTGGGGTCACTGCATTGGAATGGTCAATGCAGAGCATAGCATTTGGGGGCATGCATTTTAAAATGAATGTCTTGTATACTTAAATGTTTTATGACCCAGATTTGATGTACTTATATTTCAATAAAAAAGTTTTTTTTTGTGTGTGTAAACCAGATTGCTTCTTTTACAAAATTCACTGTTTTACCATGTGAGTTTGCCACAATTAACTGTAAACATTCATTATGCAAACAGTATTCTTGCACATTTTAATACCACACTGACCAAGTAGTCCATGATACATTCAGAGTCAATTAGTTGACAAATTGTACCTTATGTGTTTGATGTGTGAGTTGTTAGTCAGCTTACTTCTTAGATTAGCATTCAGTATTAATCTGCACCACATAAGCTGTGTCATGCGAAAATGGATCTTATGCTCTTAGCGGCCAGTGTAGGTCCAGATTAGCCCGTGCATCCGCTCAGTCTGGTCTGGAGGTGCCCTGTCCGCTAATGAGACCAAGAAACCTTGCGTGACTATAGTGAAAAACGTTCCTCCTGACCAGACTGCGCGATTGCCGCATATGCTGGCCATGTGGCATAAGACCCATTTTCGCAAGACGCAGGTCATATTATTTTATTTGCCAAATGCTTGTTCTATATGATTGTTATACAGGCTTGTGTAATGCTTCTGAATCTAAAATAAAGGAATCTGTTCCAACAACTTATTTCTTGTTTCTTACTAGTCCCTACTTACTAACTTAAGTTCATTGATGTTATTGTGGACATGTTTATCAGACCTGCACAAATTTATTACTCCCCACCATAGGCGGAGGGATATAGTTTTGCCTTTGTCCGCCCTTATGTCCATCCATTTTCGTGTCCATCCGGAACACTTTTGTGGCCGGAGCCATATCTCGATACCGCTTGGGCCGATATTATTGAAACTTGGTATGAATGTATAATTATATGGATAAGAGAATCATGCACCTCAAATTCCGTCACAATCCGTTTGCAAATATCGGAGTTATGGCCATTTTTGACTTGAAAATAAGCACACTTTTTTGTCTAGAGCCACATCTTGGAACTGATTGGGCAGATTTCATTGAAACTTGGTATAAGTGTATGAATGGGTAATAGAATGATGCACCTCGAATTCTGTCGCAATTCTATGGCAAAAAATGCAGTTATGGACCTTTTTTACTTAAAAATAAACACACTTTTGTGACTGGAGCCACATCTTTGAACTGCTTGGGCAGATTTTATTGAAACATTGTATGAGTGTTTATATGGATAAGAGGATGATGCACCTTTATTTCCATCGCAATCCATAGAAAATAACGGAGTTATTGCCCTTATTTACTTAAAAATAAACACACTTTTGTGACTGGAGCCACATCTTTGAACTGCATGGGCAGATTTTATTGAAACATTGTATGAGTGTTTATATGGATAAGAGGATGATGCACCTTTATTTCCATCGCAATCCATAGCAAATAACAGAGTTATTGCCCTTATTTACTTACAAATAAGCACACTTTTGTGACTGGAGCCACATCTTTGAACTGCTTGGGCAGATTTTATTGAAACTTTGTATGAGTGTTTATATGGATAAGAGGATGATGCACCTCTAATTCCGTCGCAATCCATAGCAAATAAGGGAGTTATGGCCCTTATTTACTTACAAATAAGCACACTTTTGTGACTGGAGCCACATCTTTGAACTGCTTAGGCAGGTGTTTTAATCTTGGTATGAGTGTATATATATATTTGATAGAGAATACAAGTTTATCAGAATAAATTGTACAAAATAAATCAATTAGTTGATTATGAATAAATTGTACAAAATAAATCAATTAGTTGATTATGAATACCAAACCCAGTATATCATTCCCAAGTGCACAAAGTGTCATAATTAGTCATAATGTTTTTTTTAAGATATTAACAAAACTTTAACCCCATCCTTACAGACTGATCAAAACAAATGTTTCATTATGTTATTTTAACAGATCTTCCACTTTTGGGCACAATAATTTATATTCTTTACAGTTAGATAGCATTCTGTAAGATCAAATATTTTGATTAGGAATGTTAGACACATTATTAACGATTGGTATTAACTGCTAATTTCAGCCGTAGACTTCAATTTGTTGAGGACGTTATATGGAAATGTAGTTCCCCATAACCTAAAAAGCAATCTGCTAGATATGAATCCATAATCTTAAATAATATGATAGTTGTCTGTTTTAGTCTATCTTTTAATTTCTCCCTTAATTATCTGTCAGAGCAGACGAGACAGTCCGGCGCCCTTTCCTCTCATTTATGGCGAAATTCCACAATCACTAGAGCTTATTAATATCAATCTATTCCGATGCACCCCTTGATCATTTGCATAAATCATTGTCTATTCCGCTTTTGTTTGATTAACATTTGATTTCTGATAATGTAAACATATATAGATAAATATAAGACATGGCATCTTATTTAAATACGAGGAACAAATATAGATATGAGTACAGTACGCAATAAACTTGTATTTACGACATCAGACAGGCATAAAATTACTAAATACCGTCATTTTAACAAGATATATTTTCAATAGCCTTATAAATGGCATTGGTAGAACAGATTTGCTTATTTAATGAATATTTGGTGTGTTTTTTTCCTCTACATGGTTTCCTAATAGACTGGTGAATTGTTCACAGATTTCATGCAACAACACTTCATTCTGACTCCTAAAGAAACAATTAAGTAACTTTCTTAAACTAGTTGAAGTCCAAATTGCATTTGAAGAGCCCTTTAACATTAACATAATTATATTTTAATAAGTGGATATTGCTTACAAGTAACATGTTAGAGTGTTTTTTTTATTACAATATCACTCTCGCAATTAAGGGCCAACCAATTCTGCCTTTTGAGACACATAAACTGATGAACATCTTTACTCCGATACCTTTCCTCAAGCCGGGCACTTGGCAGGAGGGCAATCTCTGTCTTTTTATTTAAATGAGCCAAAAACATGGGAAAATGAGTCTTATGCCATAATTATGCGGCCAGCCTAGCTCCAGACCAGTCGTCAGATTCTTGCCAGGAGTGCCCTGTCATCTGTGACCACAAAACCTTGGGTGACTTTAAAGGACAGGGTAGCTCCTTACCAGACTGCCTAAAGGACAGGGTAGCTCCTTACCAGACTGCCTAAAGGACAGGGTAGCTCCTTACCAGACTTTCCAAATAAGCAGGCTGGTCAGAAGCTACGCTGGCTGCACATGGAATAAAACCTATTTCGGCATTGTGTGGCTCAACTAGCTGTTGTGTACGCAAGAGACTGTATCAGAACGAGCCCTGTGCCCCTAACTACAAGACCAGAGACAGGCTTACTTGATTTTTTATTTTACAAAGTTGTAAATTGAACTCATTTAAGTTGACAGACCTGTAGTAGACACAAGACTGTCTTTCCAAGCTTGGTTTAACCCTTTGCATGCTGGGAAATTTGTCGTCTGCTAAAATGTTGTCTGCTAAATTTCTAAAATAAGCATTTTCTTTGATTTTTTTTCAAAGAATACTATCAGAATAGCAAACAGTTTGGATCTTGATGAGATGCCACGTTCTGTGGCGTCTCATCTGGATTCAAACTGTTTACAAAGGCCTTCAAAATCCAGTTCCAGCGCTCAAAGGGTTATACAGGCTCAGATGTGGGAACAGAAAATAGCTTCATGAATAATCTGCGGAATGTCATCAACATGGTAATAATCATAACAAATAACTTTGATCAATAAAATCTAACACTTGATTTTTCGATGAAGATGTTTGCCATATTCTGTAACATCAAATCTCTACCAGTTTTTTGGAACCAAAAAATTGTCTTAATATGAATGCGTTTCAAAAGCTTGAAGACATAGTAAGAACATTTTTTCAGTGTTCCGTTTCTCTGAATCAGCCAGATGCATGATGAATCGCACAATTAATTGCCCGTTTCTTGTCAAAATTGATTTCCTGCCCGCTAATTGATGTATTGTTATGTAGGGATCTAGGCAATCTCTGCATCCAATATTTTATGACATTTCCATTGCACTTTGTTCCCCGTTGAAAATCGGCCCAGGCTTTCTTTCAATTTTGCAATCGGATCATTATATTTTTGGAATAAAACTCAAGACTTTCCAAACAATTAAGGAGACATTGTTCCCTGCCTGGATATAAAAATATGGCAGAAACAAATTCGTGGTGCATAAAATATTTGAATAACCCCTTTAAAGCCGTTACAAGAAATGTATCATGGTATCATAACACATTTTAATAATCCCTTTGAAAATGGAATGTTTCGTGGAATCATATTTTGTTCTTAAAAACATAATTTCTGTCTTTTAATGGCCACAAACAATAATTGACTTATATTTAACACATCTTAAAAAACTTGGTGGATTATTGGCAGATGTGACCTAATTACCAGCATCATGCAAACATGGGTCTTATGACATATGCTGCAAGCAGAGCTCCAGGCCAGCCTGCAAAACTGCGCATTCTGGTCAGGAGCTACGCTGTCCGCTTTAACCCTTTGCATGCTGGGAAATTTGTGGTCTGCTAAAATGTTGTCTGCTAAATTTCTTAAATTAGCATTTTCTTCGAATTTTTTTCAAAGAATACTATCAGAATAGCAAACAGTTTGGATCCTGATGAGACGCCACGTTCTGTGGCGTCTCATCTGGATCCAAACTGTTTGCAAAGGCCTTCAAAATCCGGTTCCAGCGCTCAAAGGGTTAAAGTGGAATATGCATTATTTGTCGTCCTAGCTAATTCATTGTA
>VMBQ01006780.1:0-11925 GCA_007657795.1 Dreissena rostriformis | reverse complement strand
GTCAAGAACTTACGCTTGGAAGCCATGATGGATAATTTGAACTGACAATTTACTTTTCTATAATCAATGCACGTCTTATCACGGAGAAATTTAAGAAGGGAATGACTATCAAAATGTTTGTGGTTAATAGGCATCGTAATTGTAATAAAACCCTCAATTTCCTTAATGAGTTGATGAAAGCCCCAAACATTTCTTTGATATTTTCGGCAATTAGTACATTAATCGCGAGTCACTTAAATACAAAGGCAATTCTTTACACTTTCTGCAAACTGTCAAATGCATAAAATAAGCAGGCGACTACCAATTAACAATGCGTGTTAAATAAACAAACAACTGCTATCGAGTGCAATAAACTGTCACTTGCCAATATCTCCATAGCGACCGACGAGTCCACTGGTAAGATGTGTATCACGTGACTACACAGCGTCATTGCGGCCATTTTGTTTTTTGACAGTTGCGAAATCGTTGATTTTATGATTGCAGTGGTCGTTGTAAGCAGGGACCTATACAACAAAGTTGTATAGGTCCCTGTTGTAAGCTATCAAAATGGACTTTTGGGAATGTAAAAGGGCGGTCTTTGGTCTTTATTCGCAGGTGGGCTTTATTCGCAGGCTCAATATATAGTGAAATCGTTCGGGAGGAAATCGATGTGGTCGTTATTGACATTTGGTCGCTATTAAAAGGTGGTCGTAGGTACAGGTTGGACTGTACTTAAACAGGAATCATGTATACTTTAACTGGTATTGTGTATACTTAAACAGGTATAATGTATACCTAAACAGGTATCATGTATACTTTAACTGCTCTTATGTATACTTTAACTGGTACCATGTATACTTTAACTGTTATCATGTGTACTTAAACAGGTATCATGTATACTTTAACTGGTATCATGTATACTTAAACAGATATCATGTATACTTAAACAGGTATCGTGTAAACTTAAACAGGTATAATGTATACCTAAACAGGTATCATGTATACTTTAACTGCTTTCATGTATACTTTAACTTGTATCATGTATACTTTAACTGGTATCATGTGTACTTAAACAGGTATCATGTATACTTAAACAGGTATCATGTATACTTTAACTGGTATCATATATACTTAAACAGGTATCATGTATACTAAAACAGGTATCATGTATACTTTAACTGCTCTCATGTATACTTTAACTGGTATCATGTGTACTTAAACAGGTATCATGTATACTTAAACTGGTATCATGTATACTTTAACTGGTATCATGTATACTTAAACAGGTATGATGTATACTTAAACTGGTATCATGTATACTTTAACTGGTATCATGTATACTTTAACTTGTATCATGTATACTTTAACAGGTATACTTTAACAGGTTTCATGTATACTTTAACTGGTATCATGTATACTTAACAGGTATCAGGTATACTTTAATGGTTATCATGTAAACTTCAACGGGTATCATGTATACTTTAGCCTGTATCATGTATATTTTAACAGGTATCATGTATACTTAAACTGGTATCATGTATACTTAACTGGTATAATGTATATTTTAATCAGTATCATTTATATTTAAACAGGTATCATGTATACTTTAACTGCTATCATGTATACTTTAACTGGTATCATGTATACTTTACCTGGTATCATGTATACTTTAACAGGTATCATGTATACTTTAAACAGTAGCAAGTATACTTTAACTAGTTTCATGTATACTTTAAACAGTAGCAAGTACACTTTAACAGGTATCATGTATACTTTAAACAGTATCATGTATACTTTAACTAGTTTCATGTATACTTTAAACAGTATCAAGTACACTTTAACTGGTATCATGTATACTTTAAACAGTATTTAGTACCCTTTAACCGGTATCATTTAAAAGAAGTGTCTATGTTTTAGGTGTCTAATGATTGAGCATTGTTCTTTGAAGAATATTTGTTGTCAAAGGGAAACAACTGTCCATAAACTATTTTAGAATTAATGTTATAAATAATAACTTTTGTTGTATCCAATTTATTATCAAACACTTAAACATATTTTCATATTTAAGAATAGTGCTTAACTTCTGGACAGCAAAAAAGGATGTAACTCAAATACAACAAGAGCTGTCCCAAGAAAGCCTATTCTTCCACAATAAATAAAACATTTTCTGTCCGAGAGCTAACAACATGATCCGGAAGATAAATATGAATGGTGCTCTTGGAAAACCATGCTAAATGCATGTGCCTAAAGTGTCGTCCCATATAAGACTGTGCAGTCCACACAGGCTTATCAGGGAAAACACTTTCCCTCTTTATGGAGTTTTTTTTTGTTTCAATTCAGTCTCTTGTCAACAAAATCCAGTCTTGGTGGAAAGTGTGTGAACTGCAAAGGCTAATCTGGGACGATACTGAAAGCACATGCATAAGGCTAATCTGGGACGATACTGAAAGCACATGCATTAAGCCTAGTTTTTCCAAATTGTGGCTCATATAAAGATTCCTTTGAATATCTGAAGAAGCATGTGAACTTATTTAAGAAAATTTCTAAGAACAAAAAGGTTCTTTAAATGTCTAGAACATCTGGTTATCTGCATTGACCAGTGATATATGAGCAGCTAAAGTCAAAAATGTGGTCTTATCAGCCCAGTATCATGTAGAACAAGGGTTCTATTATGTGCACTTTTAGGATAGTGCATAATAGTATAGGGTGCTCAGATAAGCGCCGGCAATAGAACAGCAAAGCCTGGGTGTACGGCGCCGGCCAAGGTGTCAACACAAGCAGAATGACAGGGCTGCCATGAGTCCACCCTGGCGGTTCATAGATCTCAAACGGTTTTCGCATTTGATGAATCCGTGATGACATTTTGAATGTCTCGATCGGCCCATTGTACAGTGTATAAGTGGGTGGGTGGGGGTTGGCACTTTCAGTGCAATCCATCTCAGCAACCAAAGTACCGGTAAAGCCGGAGTGATGTGGGCCATTGAGTTGGCACACTGAACCAACTGAAGGCCAAAAATCAGCCCTTTAGCTGACTTGGAACAGAAGTGATGAGTGTTACAAGGGTTCTATTATTTGCACTATTAGGAAAGTGCATAATATTATAGGGTGCTTAGATAAGAGTCGCAATAGAACATCAACGCCTGGGTCTACAGCACTGGTCAAGGTGTCAACACAAGCCGAATGACATGACAACCATTTATCCACCCTGGCAGTCCCTAAATTTAGGTTTTCGTGCAGTATGCAAAAGTGCGTGTTTGTTTACATTATGGCCTACATGCTGAATGGGATGAAGTTTGAGATTCAAACTTTCATCACGGATTCCCGAGTGGCACACCAACTGGGATCCTTTACGCATACCGGTCACTTGTAAATGCGCATTTGATGAATCCGTGACGACATTTCGAATGTCTCCATCGGCCCATTGTACAGTGTATATAAGTGGGTGGGTGGGGGTTGGCACTTTCAATGCAACCCATCTCAGCACCCCAAGTACCAGTCAAGCTGGAGTGATGTGGGCCATTGAGTAGGCACACTGAACCAACTGAAGGCCAAAAATCATGGTAATGTGTTTTCTTCATAGATTTGTTTAGTGCGAATACTCGTTTCCTCGCTAATGCAGACCAGCGGTACATCAGGTGACTTTCAACCTGTAAGTTAACCCTTTGCATGCTGGGAAATTTGTCGTCTGCTAAAATGTTGTCTGCTAAATTTCTAAAATTAGCATTTTCTTCGTTTTTTTTTTCAAAGATTACTATCAGAATAGCAAACAGTTTGGATCCTGATGAGACGCCACATTCTGTGGCGTCTCATCTTGATCCAAACTGTTTGCAAAGGCCTTGAAAATCCGGTTCCAGCGCTCAAAGGGTTAACCTGTACCCAATAAATTCACATAAGGTTTCGTGGTCTCATTAGCAGACAGTGTAGCTCCTGGCCAGCCTGTGCAAATGCACTGGCTGGTTTGGAGCTACGCTGTCTGCATGGCTGGTTTGGAGCTACGCTGTCTGCATGGCTGGTTTGGAGCTACGCTGTCTGCATGGCTGGTTTGGAGCTACGCTGTCTGCATGGCTGGTTTGGAGCTACGCTGTCTGCATGGCTGGTTTGGAGCTACGCTGTCTGCATGGCTGGTTTGGAGCTACGCTGTCTGCATGGCTGGTTTGGAGCTACGCTGTCTGCATGGCTGGTTTGGAGCTACGCTGTCTGCATGGCTGGTTTGGAGCTACGCTGTCTGCATGGCTGGTTTGGAGCTACGCTGTCTGCATGGCTGGTTTGGAGCTACGCTGTCTGCATGGCTGGTTTGGAGCTACGCTGTCTGCATGGCTGGTTTGGAGCTACGCTGTCTGCATGGCTGGTTTGGAGCTACGCTGTCTGCATGGCTGGTTTGGAGCTACGCTGTCTGCATGGCTGGTTTGGAGCTACGCTGTCTGCATGGCTGGTTTGGAGCTACGCTGTCTGCATGGCTGGTTTGGAGCTACGCTGTCTGCATGGCTGGTTTGGAGCTACGCTGTCTGCATGGCTGGTTTGGAGCTACGCTGTCTGCATGGCTGGTTTGGAGCTACGCTGTCTGCATGGCTGGTTTGGAGCTACGCTGTCTGCATGGCTGGTTTGGAGCTACGCTGTCTGCATGGCTGGTTTGGAGCTACGCTGTCTGCATGGCTGGTTTGGAGCTACGCTGTCTGCATGGCTGGTTTGGAGCTACGCTGTCTGCATGGCTGGTTTGGAGCTACGCTGTCTGCATGGCTGGTTTGGAGCTACGCTGTCTGCATGGCTGGTTTGGAGCTACGCTGTCTGCATGGCTGGTTTGGAGCTACGCTGTCTGCATGGCTGGTTTGGAGCTACGCTGTCTGCATGGCTGGTTTGGAGCTACGCTGTCTGCATGGCTGGTTTGGAGCTACGCTGTCTGCATGGCTGGTTTGGAGCTACGCTGTCTGCATGGCTGGTTTGGAGCTACGCTGTCTGCATGGCTGGTTTGGAGCTACGCTGTCTGCATGGCTGGTTTGGAGCTACGCTGTCTGCATGGCTGGTTTGGAGCTACGCTGTCTGCATGGCTGGTTTGGAGCTACGCTGTCTGCATGGCTGGTTTGGAGCTACGCTGTCTGCATGGCTGGTTTGGAGCTACGCTGTCTGCATGGCTGGTTTGGAGCTACGCTGTCTGCATGGCTGGTTTGGAGCTACGCTGTCTGCATGGCTGGTTTGGAGCTACGCTGTCTGCATGGCTGGTTTGGAGCTACGCTGTCTGCATGGCTGGTTTGGAGCTACGCTGTCTGCATGGCTGGTTTGGAGCTACGCTGTCTGCATGGCTGGTTTGGAGCTACGCTGTCTGCATGGCTGGTTTGGAGCTACGCTGTCTGCATGGCTGGTTTGGAGCTACGCTGTCTGCATGGCTGGTTTGGAGCTACGCTGTCTGCATGGCTGGTTTGGAGCTACGCTGTCTGCATGGCTGGTTTGGAGCTACGCTGTCTGCATGGCTGGTTTGGAGCTACGCTGTCTGCATGGCTGGTTTGGAGCTACGCTGTCTGCATGGCTGGTTTGGAGCTACGCTGTCTGCATGGCTGGTTTGGAGCTACGCTGTCTGCATGGCTGGTTTGGAGCTACGCTGTCTGCATGGCTGGTTTGGAGCTACGCTGTCTGCATGGCTGGTTTGGAGCTACGCTGTCTGCATGGCTGGTTTGGAGCTACGCTGTCTGCATGGCTGGTTTGGAGCTACGCTGTCTGCATGGCTGGTTTGGAGCTACGCTGTCTGCATGGCTGGTTTGGAGCTACGCTGTCTGCATGGCTGGTTTGGAGCTACGCTGTCTGCATGGCTGGTTTGGAGCTACGCTGTCTGCATGGCTGGTTTGGAGCTACGCTGTCTGCATGGCTGGTTTGGAGCTACGCTGTCTGCATGGCTGGTTTGGAGCTACGCTGTCTGCATATGAATGCACTGGCTGGTTTGGAGCTACGCTGTCTGCATGGCTGGTTTGGAGCTACGCTGTCTGCATATGAATGCACTGGCTGGTTTGGAGCTACGCTGTCTGCATGGCTGGTTTGGAGCTACGCTGTCTGCATATGAATGCACTGGCTGGTTTGGAGCTACGCTGTCTGCATGGCTGGTTTGGAGCTACGCTGTCTGCATATGAATGCACTGGCTGGTTTGGAGCTACGCTGTCTGCATGGCTGGTTTGGAGCTACGCTGTCTGCATATGAATGCACTGGCTGGTTTGGAGCTACGCTGTCTGCATGGCTGGTTTGGAGCTACGCTGTCTGCATATGAATGCACTGGCTGGTTTGGAGCTACGCTGTCTGCATGGCTGGTTTGGAGCTACGCTGTCTGCATATGAATGCACTGGCTGGTTNACAGGAAGATTTTTAAAGTTTTCACAAAATAGGCCTTATATTAGCAAATGTTCAATTTTGTGACCCCCCCCCCCGGGGCAGGGTCAAATTTGACCCCAGGGGTATAATTTGAACTAATTTGGTAGAGGACTATAAGATGTCACTACATACCAAATTTGATAGCCCTAGGCCCAATGGTTATGGACAAGAAGATTTTTAAAGTTTTCACAAAATAGGCACCATAGAAGCGTATGTTAAATTTTGTGACCCCCGGGGCAGGGTCAAAGTTGACCCCAGGGGCATAATTTGAACAAACTAAGTAGAGGACTATACAATGTCACTGCATACCAAATTTTGTAGCCCTTGGCCTAATGGTTATGGACACGATTTTTTTTTAAAGTTTTCAGAAAATAGGCCCTATATAAGCATATGTTCAATTTTGTGACCCCAGGGGCAGGGTCAAATTTAACCCCAGGGGCATAATTTGATGAAATTTGGAAGAGGACTATAAGATGTCACTACATACCAAATTTGGTAGCCCTAGGCCCAATGGTTATGGACAAGAAGATTTTTAAAGTGTTCACAAAATAGGCCTTGTATAAGCAAATTTTCAATTTTGTGACTCCCGGGGCGGGGTCAAATTTGACCACAGGGGCAAAATTTGAACAAATTTGAAAGAGGTTCACCCCAGGAACATTCCTGAGAAATTTCATCAGAATTGGATCAGTAATTTAAGAGAAGAAGATGTTTGAAGAAAAAATTAACGCACGCACGGACGACGGACACAGGACCATGACATAAGCCCCGCTGGCCTCTGGCCAGTGGAGCTAAAAATCAAAGTTGTGGTCAGTAATATCAAAGATCTATTAATATTTGTATATTGATAGATCTTTGGTTATATGTCATGGAAAGTACATGGTTGGGAAGGTTAGCAATTTCACTATCACAATGCAATAATCAACAATTTTTTATTTTTTTTTCATATACAAAAGTATGTCACTATTTGGTCTGTGGTGCATTACAACTTTTGTCCAGAGTACTTCTTGCACACAAACTGTAGCCTCCATGTTTTAAGTAAAAAACTGTCATATTCCTGCAATATTTCAGGTCAAAGTTATAGGCCTTGGTTAGTTATCTCACATAATGACCCCCAAAATACATGTGAAGTTTGTATTGAACACCTGTAGAAATGGTGTTGTTACATGGAGACTCAAAATATATTATCACACTGATGCATGGGTAAGCAATATATACTGTTAGCTCAGACTTTTCTGTGTGATGTTTGTGGACCAAAACCAGAGTATATTGTATATAACACCATAAAACAGCTTTGGTGATAATTTTATTAATGAAAACAACATAAGCATAGATCCATATGTACACAATAGCAAAATCAACATTTTTATTTAACAGAAGAACAAATAACATATTGAACAAAACACTCAATCGTGTGAACAAAACTCAAACATATGATATAATAATTTTGTCAACACAAAAACTTGTTGAATAACTTTCAATAAGTTAACACTGACAATATAGTGATTATACAGACTGTTCCAACAGGTACAATTTATTGCAAATCTCTTTATATTAAATGTTTGCAATTCTAAATTGATGACAATTTTTTCTAAATATTTACTCATACTTTGTTCTTTTTAATTGACTTTAATTTCAATGCATCACGCTAGACACATAAAAACTGAAATTAACTGAAATTACAAAAATAATGTTCTGTTTACTCAATAATGATCTAAAAAAATCAACCATTGGAACCATCTGCTATTATTTACCAAATGAAACATGAACTCATAATTGGTCAATTCGGTCCGGTCAATTACACAAAAATCTGCCTTTTCTACCCTACAATTATGTTGACGTACAAAACAGAATTTTAACTCTTTCAGTGCTGGAACCGAATTTTGAAGGCCTTTGCAAACAGTTTGGATCCAGATGAGACGCCACAGAATGTGGCGTCTCATCAGGATCCAAACTGTTTGCTATTCTGATAGTATTCTTTGAAACAAAAAACAAAGAAAATGCTAATTTTAGAAATTCAGCAGACGACATTTTAGCAGACGACAAATTTCCCAGCATGCAAAGGGTTAAGTTGAAGATGACAAATACCCCCGCAATTGCTCATTTCAAAAAGGTGCACATCTTGAGCTTTGGTAAAAATAATCTCAACATTTTGTCGTTTGCTTCTTCACATTGATTTATTGAATAAAGTGTCCATTCTCTAGGACACATAACTTGCAAAGAATATCACAAAATACACGAAAATAATATCTTGTACTTTTACATAGTAAAAAACAACACATCAATAAAGTTTCATTTTGATAATCAAGTTTCCCAAATTTTCCTACATTGAGGGGCTCATCACTTGACAATAATATTGCGCCATACATAAAAACAAGAGCACCACCTAGCGGGTGCAGACCGCTCATCTATTTGTCAAAGTATGAATCAAATCTGATCATAAATAAAGAAGTTATGGCAATTTTAGCAAAATTGTGGGTGTGTGGTCATTTATTACATGATCTTTCAAAAACACTAGTAAGAACTACAGCCCTGGAAAGGCGTCACTTTAGTCCAATCTTCTGGCACCCAGTACTTACACTTAGGTCTGGCACCCAGTACTTACACTTAGGTCTGGCACCCAGTACTTACACTTAGGTCTGGCACCCAGTACTTACACTTAGGTCTGGCACCCAGTACTTACACTTAGGTCTGGCACCCAGTACTTACACTTAGGTCTGGCACCCAGTACTTACACTTAGGTCTGGCACCCAGTACTTACACTTAGGTCTGGCACCCAGTACTTACACTTAGGTCTGGCACCCAGTACTTACACTTAGGTCTGGCACCCAGTACTTACACTTAGGTCTGGCACCCAGTACTTACACTTAGGTCTGGCACCCAGTACTTACACTTAGGTCTGGCACCCAGTACTTACACTTAGGTCTGGCACCCAGTACTTACACTTAGGTCTGGCACCCAGTACTTACACTTAGGTTTCTAACACAAATGCTCTGGGTTCATTGTTGCCCCCAACACCCAAGTCTCTTCAAAAACTTCAAATGCATATGGCAGACTCTGACATCCCAGTTCCTTTAAACGGTCCATGTAAGGTCCATGACATGTCCACCCCTAGCAAGGTTCTTCAGATGCCCATCCATATATATCAAGGTTTCTTTCAGAAATCTTGTGGGGGTATAACCTGATATTCCTGTCTCTATAAACCTCAACTGCCAGACCGGCTCCTAGCTTGTATTCCTGTCTCTATTAACCTCCACTGCCAGACAGGCTCCTAGCTTGTATTCCTGTCTCTATTAACCTCAACTGCCAGACCGGCTCCTGGCTTGCCTGTCTCTATTAACCTCCACTGCCAGACCGGCTCCTGGCTTGCCTGTCTCTATTAACCTCCACTGCCAGACCGGCTCCTAGCTTGCCTATCTAGAATGGGTTCCATTTGAGGCACAGACATCCACAGCCTGAGGGACACTGGGTTTCGTGCTTGAACCATTCCTGCATGTGGCTGGAGTGACCTCCGTGACCACAGTTCAGGCAAAAATTGGAACTACCTGAAATGTGGAATGTTGGCAGTATAATCAACACAATGTGCACTTGTGAACTAGGCAAATGGTATAAAATGTCATAGAGTGATATACTAAAATACACCTTAACTGGTCAATATTTCACTGTTTTTTGGGAAACACAAAATTCCTTTATAATATTTCCAATAATTTAATGCTTTTCTATGGCTTATATGAACATATAGGTGATTTAAAACTGGTCATTCACTGTTTCAAAAAGTATAAAAAAAAGGGCTGTTTGTAAAACATGCATGCCCCCCATATGGGCTGTCAGTTGTAGTGGCAGCCATTGTGTGAATACGTTTTTTGTCACTGTGACCTTGACCTTTGACCTAATGTAAGTTATCATCCGGAAACCATTGTACTATTTCCAGTCACTGTGACCTTGACCTTTGACCTAGTGACCTCAAAATCAATAGGGGTAATCTGCCAGTCATGATCAATGAACCTATGAAGTTTCATGATCCTATACCTAAGCGTTCTTGAGTTATCATCCGGAAACCATCTGGTGAACGGACCGACGGACCGACATGTGCAAAACAATATACCCCCTCTTCTTCGAAGGGGGGCATAATAAATTTGAACTATTTTTAAATTTGTGTTGTTATACCGGGAAATGATCTTGATTTCTGTGAAATAATACAGTTTAACCCTTTTAAAAGTGACAACAGGGCCATGATGGCCCTGAGGTGCTCACCTAAGTTCAAGGTACATTATTGTGGAAGACTTAACATGGTGATCTAGTTTTTGACCCGACTTGACCCAGAATCAAACAGGGCCTTGTTATTGTCAAGACACTATAACCATGTTTCATCAAGAGTGTGTTTTTAATCAGGCTTTTAGTGTTGTAACAAAGTTTTTCCAAAACTTTACCTGATGACCTTGTTTTTGGACACACATTACCAAGATTGAAGTTGACCTAGATATTTTCAAGCTTAACCCTTTGCATGCTGGGAAATTTGTCATCTGCTAACATGTCGTCTGCTGAATTTCTAAAATCATCATTTTCTTCACTTTTTTTCAAAGACCACTATCAGAATAGCAAACAGTTTGGATCCTGATGAGACGCCACGTTCTGTGGCGTCTCATCTGGATCCAAACTGTTTGCAAAGGCCTTCAAAATCCAGTTCCAGCGCTCAAAAGCTTAACACTCAGACTCGGTTTCATCAAGATTGAGCTAAAAACAGATTTGTTAAAAGCATGATAAAAATAAAATGTGTTGGTTTTGCTAGATTTTCTATTTTAACCCGCTTGTGACCATAAATGTATATTAATTTCTCACTCATAAAGATAAGGCAAGAATCTGTTGAAGCCCACACAAATCCTGCATTTGTTTGGTTTAAATAAATTCACATACAGTTTTGCTGTAAGATTTGGTACTCTTGTGCCACTGAATCTGATTTTTTTTAATCCCCCTTTTTTTTTAATGTTATCAATTATAAAGAAAAGAGACAAAGTTAAATTATCAGAACAATCAACTGAAGAAGCAATGTTGATGTGTACCTCTACTATATATTTCCATATCTGATACACAACCAACAAAATAATTTGCTACCCATTTCATCCCTACATAAAGCCAGGTGTTCCCACAATACAAATGAGCCACGCTGTGTGAAAACGGGGCTTGATTCATATGGGTCAAGTGTCGTCCCAGATTAGCATGTACAGTCTGCACAGGCTCATCTGGCACGACACTTTACGCACATGCATCATGCCTTGTTATTACAGAGCAAGGCTGATATACATCTCATTTAATCTATAGATCTATATTCCTGCAAGTCTGACCTCTAACCCCTGTATGACAGATGGCGCAGTGGAACGCAGGGTGGCCACAGTTTGTACACTTGACCCCTCGAACTTCTGTCTCACATTTGAAACAACGTACACCAAACTCTGCAATATAACCAGCCATACATATAACACAACTAAAACAAGGGGGCCATGATGGCCCTGAATTGCACACCTGACTAACCTTGCTACATCAATTTAAATTCAGTTGAAGTTAATGGTCAGAATTATTTTTGGTAACTTGGCATGACTG
>VMBQ01006779.1:26253-38057 GCA_007657795.1 Dreissena rostriformis | reverse complement strand
GGGGGCATGCATGTTTTACAAACAGCCCTTGTTTTTACAATTATTAGTTTATATTGATTAAAATATCACGACTGGTATATTACATTACTTGAAAAAGTTCATATTTTCAGTATATTCGGTAATAAAATTTTGTGATGTGAAATCAAAAGAACATCGCGAAAAAAGGTGACATAACGATATACACACTATAAATAACGCAAGTTGATTGATCATTAAATATATAAAATATACACAATTCACTACGCATGCACAATTTGCATTCCTGGGTTTACCACGTGACGATGATGATCAATCTACTTGCGTTATTTATAGTTAACTGGTGGTTACCTGGTAGACATACCCAGATAAAATAAAAAAATAAAGTAAAAATAAAAAAAACATTTTTTTTTAAGTAATGTTATATACCAGTCGTGATATTTTAATCAATATAAACTAATAATTGTAAAAAATACGGTATTTTAGAACTTTTCGTTTTTTCGTCATTCATGGTTTACAGTCCCTTTAAGCTTGGAGCTACATACCTCAAATGACTTGTTAACATGCTGCTTGTTGTTTGCCCACAGATGGTCGCAACCATGGCCCGTGTTGTCACATGGTCCCTGACTTCCCGAGCGGCGCATGTCTGTCTCTATGTGAAGGTAGATCTGCCTTCCCAGACGGACAGTTGGCTCTGTGTCGTGCGCATCTCCACACGATCATGTCATGCTTTTCGGACGGACAAGGTTCGTTTACTTACATTGGTGTAAGGCTTGGTTTACATTTTGTTGTTCAAGTATCTTGTTAATGTATCTGTTTTGAGTATAATTTATGGTGTCACAGTTTGGGGATTGGCTATACGCTGTGTACATATATTGATCCTCTCAGGGGACTTTCCTGTAAGAGAGGGATCTTTGGGCTTGAGTGCCCGACTGGCTTCACATGTTTTTGCACATGGTGTCATGATTTTCATGATTCACCATTGGCTATTGTGGGCAGTATATTAGTCGCCCTGGTATTTAACCTCAGGGTGCTTTATTATGTATATGAGTCGGTCTCAGGGAAAACTGGGATGTGCGTAATGTGTCATCACAAATTAGGCAGTGCTGTCCACACTTTCCACTTAAATGGAATTTTTTGTGTAAGGAAGTCTCTTCTAAACAAAACTTTAGTCTAGGCGGAAAGTGTCATCCAAGATAAGCCTGTGCAGACTGTGGGACAATACTTAACATACATGCAATAAACCTGGTTTTCCCCAAGATCGGCTAATATGTTTAAAAACATGCCATTCTTTTATTACTCAAATTTGAAATGAATTATAATTCATCCAAGTGATTTAATTTTAATTCAAAATATGGGATGCTTTAAAAATAAGTTTTTTTTACCAATTTCAAAGTGTCAAGGCATTGTCTGTTTGTTGATATTTCATTAATAAGAAAGTAAGGATTATAATAAGTCAGTACGTAGAAATCTGTCCTAAAATTCAGAAATTATTATTATGAGTATGTTTTTAAGACTTAAAAGCTCCAATTCTGCTAAAAACATTTGAATACTAATTTTAAGCTCACCTTCACAAAGTGACATGGTGAGCTTATGTGATTGTGTGATGTCCGGCGTCTGTCGTGCGTGCCTGCGTGCGTGCGTGCGTCCGTCAACAATTTGTTTGTGTAGACAGTAAAGGTCACAGTTTTCATCCAATCTTTATGAAATTTGGTCAAAATATTTATCTTGATGAAATCTGGGTTGGGATTGTATTTGGGTCATCTGGGGTCAAAAACTAGGTCACTAGGTCAAATAATAGAAAAACCTTGTGAAGACAATAGAGGTCACAGTTTTCATCCAATCTTTATGAAATTTGTTCAGAATGTTTATCTGGATGAAATCTGGGTTGGGATTGTATTTGGGTCATCTGGGGTCAAAAACTATGTCACTAGGTCAAATAATAAAAAAACCTTGTGTAGAAAATAAAGGTCACAGTTTTCATCCAATCTTTATGAAATTTGTTCAGAATGTTTATCTTGATTAAATCTGGATTGAGATTGTATTTGGGTCATCTGTGGTCAGAAACTAGGTCACTAGGTCAAGTCAAAGAAAAACCTTGTGTAGACAATAGAGGTCACAGTTTTCANTACCAACTGACTGGTTTACAGCCCAACACTCTGTATGATGTACATGTCCATTTCAGGTCAAGGTGAATGCAGGTACACAGTACCAGCTGACTGGTTTACAACCCAATTCTCCATATGATGTACATATCCATTTCAGGTCAAGGTGAATGCAGGTACACAGTACCAGCTGACTGGTTTACAGCCTAACACTCTGTATAATGTAGATATCCATTTCAGATCAAGGTGATTGAAGGTACACAGTTCCAACTGACTGGTTTACAACCCAATTCTCTGTATGATGTACATATCCATTTCAGGTNAGGTGTATTTTGATTATGTTTGTTACACATATGAGCCAGTTTCTGGGAAAACCGGGCTTAATGCATGTGCGTAAAGTGTCATCCCAGATCAGCCTATGCAGTCCATATATGCTAATCAGGGACGACAATTTTCCATTTTATGGAATCATTTGTTTAAAGGCTGTCTCTTCTAAACGGCATTCCACTTTATGTGGAATAGGTTGTCCTAGATTAGCCTGTGCAGAAAGTGTCATCCCAGATAAGACTGTGTGGACTGCACAGGCTTATGTATGACAACACTATGCACATGAATTAAGCCTGGTCTTACCAGAGGGAGGCTCATATGTAATATCTCTAAATGCATATCAATTTTGATTACAAAAACTAAATTTTGATGAAGTTATGGCCTTTTTTCGATTTAAAGTTTAGTTTTCATTTTGCATAATTTTTGTAAAAGAATTGCAAACAGTATTTTAAATGTTTTTTTGTTTAAGAAATGAAAATTAACACAAATTTGAAAATAAAAGCAGGAGCATCAAATTGCTTTATTATGTTTGTTTGATTAGTAACCAAAACATTGCCAAAACAATATTATTGGTTTTAAGAAATGAAATTATTTAAGTCAATTTCATTTCAGGTATTCAGAGCGATCCCAAACCATACAATGAAACAGGTAAATGTTCTTTATTATTATAAAATCATTTGTTGGGCTTTGGGTATGCTTGCATTTGTTTCCAGTCTCTAACTCAAGAACAAACCAAGCATTTGCGATTAATCTTTTCTTGGGACTGCTTATGGGATAGGCGTGGTCCAGGTCACTGTTACTAAAATATAAAAACACTTACAGATAAAGTTTTATTATTTTGATTTTATTTTTGATTTAACAAAATTATATTTAAACACTGCTTTAATTTAAAAATGATCCAAGTTTTGCCTTTTAAGAGTGCTATAACACCAAGGGTGTCTTTGCTTACTTTTCAAGAGTGCTGTAACACCAAGGGGGTCCCCAGCAGCTGCCTCAAGATCTGTACACATGATTACCGCCTCAAGCCCTTGGACCAGATAGTCACTGACGCCATTTCCTGCTCAAACTATTTTGATGAAATGTTGCAGTGTGGAACAGGTTTGTTCTGATTGTTATCCCTCGCCATAGGCGGAGGGATATTGTTTTGGCACTTTCCGTCCGTTCTTCCGTTCGTCCGGCACTTTTGTGTCCGGAGCCATATCTTGGAAGTGCTTTGGCGGATTTCTTGAAACTTGGTCTGAGTATATATATGGATAAGAGGATGATGCACGCCAAACGGCATTGTACACCATCTGTTAATTACGGAGTTATGGCCCTTTGTATCTTGAAAATATGCTGTTTACTATAGGCACCTTTGTGTCCGGAGTCATATCTTGGAAGTGCATTGGCGGATTTCATTGAAACTTGATATGAGTATATATATGCATAAGAGGATGATGCACGCCAAATGGAATTGTACACCATCTGTTAATAACGGAGTTATGGCCCTTTGTATTTTGAAAAAATGCTTTTTACTATAGGCACTTTTGTGTCCGGAGTCATATCTTGGAAGTGCTTTGGCGGATTTCATTTAAATGTGGTATGAGTATATATATGCATAAGAGGATGATGCATGCCAAATGGCATTGTACACCATCTGTTAATAACGGAGTTATGGTCTTTTGTATCTTAAAAAAATGCTTTTTACTATAGGCACTTTTGTGTCCGGAGTCATATCTTGGAAGTGCTTTGGCGGATTTCATTGAAACTTAGTATGAGTATATATATGCATAAGAGGATGATGCACGCCAAATGGCATTGTACACCATCTGTTAATAACGGTGTTATGGCCCTTTGTATCTTGAAAAAATGCTTTTTACTATAAGCTTACAGCTGTCCGGAGCCATATCTTGGAAGTGCATTCGCGGATTTCATTGAAACTTGGTATGAGTATATATATGCATAAGAGGATGATGCACGCCAAATGGTATTGTACACCATCTGTTAATTATGGAGTTATGGCACTTTGTATCTTGAAAAAATGCTTTTTACTATAAGCTTACAGCTCTCCAGAGCCATATCTTGGAAGTGCTTTGGCGGATTTCATTGAAACTTAAACTGAGTATACTTGGTGTGAGTGTATATATAGATAAGCGAAACCCATCACAGGTACAAATGAGTGGCAAAAGGCACAACCCTTCACTTATACCGTTTCTTAGATAGTTCTACACCCATCCATAAACAAAATTTATTTGGCAGGGGATATCAATTCAACAAATTTGCTTGTGAGAGTTATATGAGCCTGGCTCTGTGAATAAGGGCTTTAATCCATGTGTGTAAAGTGTCGTCCCATAGTAGCGTGTGCAGTCCACACAGGCTCATAAGGGACAAGTTCAATTTCGGCTTTTATTATATTTTTGGTGAAAGAAAGTATCTTCTTAGCAAAAATCCAGTTTAAGCGGAAAGTGTCGTCCTTAGTTAGGCTGTGCAGACGGCACAGGCTAATCTGGGACCACCCTTTATGCACATGCATCAAACCCCCTTTTTCACAGGGCGAGGCTCATATTGATTATATACTGATCTTTTTAAAAGTGACTGTTGTGGATCTGTATTATACAACAGACATGGTAATTGCGTTTTTTTTGCCCCTGCTTTATAAAAGGCTGATATGTATGTAGTATTTATCCTGTGGGTGTATGTATTAATGTGTGGTTTAGTGTACTGCTCATTTATTTGTTATGTATGATGTGGTTTCCAAATAACTTTGCACAAACAATATTTATATCAAGACAATGTGTTGCGCCTCCTTGTTCAAGGTCAAGGTCTCACTTCGAGGTTTAAGGGCCAATCATGCCCTAAATTAAATTTGTTATTTGTATATAGAGAATTGGGTTTAATTTGCTACAGATATTCATGATGTGTTGACTTTGTGTCTAACTCTTTCAGTGCTGGAACCGAATTTTGAAGGCCTTTGCAAACAGTTTGGATCCAGATGAGACAGCACAGACCGTGGCGTCTCATCAGGATCCAAACTGTTTGCTATTCTGATAGTATTCTTAGAGAGAAAAAATCAAAGAAAATGCTTATTTTAGAAATTCAGCAGATTACACTTTAGCAGACGACAAATTTCCCAGCATGCAAAGGGCTAATTTCTTTGAATATTTGTTGTCCAGCCATAATAAACATGACATATCATCAGATGATGTGGCAACTGCAAGAACCAGCCTCCGATGCTCAAGGTCAAGATCACACATACAGTTCAAAGGTCAAATCATTTTCGGAATAGGATTTCAGAGAATCAAGATTTTAAGAGTGCAGGGTGTGTGTTTGAACGATATTTGTTTAGTGCTGTAGTGTGCAGGGACATGCAATTAGGTGGTGTGAGATAAGTCACTAAATAATCTCATTAGATATTGATTTTCTTCCTTATTCTCCCCCTGGATAGTTATCAATCTGGAACTATGTTGCAGATGGCAGGGACCACACAGAATGTTGCAGACGGAAAGGCATTACAGACACGTGCCTCAAACTGTGCACGATAACAGAGGCTGATGAAGTGACCTTTGACTTTATCACCTGTATGCTGAACAAAGACACATTGAGCACCTGTTTTGAGGAAGGGAGAGGTACAGTCATATAATGAACTCTCTGAAAATGTTACTATTTAGTACAGGCCCTATTCATAAAATTTGCTTTCATTGATATTGTATTAGCCTTATTTTGGGAAAATGGAGCTTCGTGCATGTGCTGAAAGTTAAGTCCCAGATAAGCCTGTGCAGTCCGCACAGGCTAATCAGGGACAACACTTTCTGCATTACGTACATGCATGAAGCCCAGTTTTCCCAGAACAAGGCTCATATATCAGCAGACAGTGATTTTAATTTCTGACATGACAATGAACAAATTATTGTTTTTTTGTCAACTAACGAATAAGCATTTTGGGCATGATCATATCTGGCAATATTAAATCAATTTCAAAATGGTTTAAAACTCAAAATATAATACTGATGTTACTGAAACTGAAAATAAATGTTTCTCATCAAGTGAAATGGATTAGCAATGTAAATAAAAAGTTGTGTGTACATGGTTTGGTAATCTCTTGTCTGAAAATCTTTCAAGCTTTTTCCATTATCAGTTTAAACAGTCGTGCCAGGTTATTGTCACATTGTTTTTGTTCCTTAAGCAATTTTTAATTTCTGTTAAGAAAATGAATTTTTTTGCCACCACTTTAAGCAGCATAGATGTTCCATTAAAATTAGACGTACAATAACTTTATACGTTTGTTTTCAGTGGTCCTTCCACAAAGTCCTAAAGGCCTTTACATCGTAAAGGCAGAGCCCCTGTCAATCACCCTACAGTGGAAGGCCCCGTCCGGGCCGGCTGTTACATCATACACTGTGCAGTACGCTGCAGGCACCTTTAAGGACTACAACACAGTCACTTGGTCACATGAGGTTGGCAAGTTTGAAAACAAGCTCTGGGAAAACCGGGCTTAATGCATGTGTGTTAAATGTGATTACAGATTAGCCTGTGCATTGTGCACAGGCTAATCAGGGATGACACTTTCCGCTTTTAAGAAAGTTTTTGTTTAAAAGAAGTCTCTTATTAAAAAAAAATCAATATAGGCAGAAAGTTATGTCCCTGATAAGTCTGTGCCAAATGCAAAGGCTAATCTGGGATGACACTTTAGGCACATATATAAAGCCCAATTTCTGAGAGCAAGGCTGATTTTTTTATTCTTGAGGGCTTGAAACTTCTGTAACTGCTGTGTATTTTTTTATAGCAGATGAATATTTTGCACACATACCTTGATTCCAATTTTGTTGAAAATCCTGGTTATTATCCCCTGCCAAAGGCGGAAGGATATTGTTTTGGCGTTGTCTGTCCGTCCTTCCATCCGTCCATCCGGCACTTTTGTGTCCAGAGCCATATCTTGGAAGAGCTTTGGCGGATTTCATTGAAACTTGGTATGAGTATATATATGCATAAGAGGATGATGCACGCCAAATGGTATTGTACACCATCTGTTAATTATGGAGTTATGGCACTTTGTATCTTGAAAAAATGCTTTTTACTATAAGCTTACAGCTCTCCAGAGCCATATCTTGGAAGTGCTTTGGCGGATTTCATTGAAACTTAAACTGAGTATACTTGGTGTGAGTGTATATATAGATAAGCGAAACCCATCACAGGTACAAATGAGTGGCAAAAGGCACAACCCTTCACTTATACCGTTTCTTAGATAGTTCTACACCCATCCATAAACAAAATTTATTTGGCAGGGGATATCAATTCAACAAATTTGCTTGTGAGAGTTATATGAGCCTGGCTCTGTGAATAAGGGCTTTAATCCATGTGTGTAAAGTGTCGTCCCATAGTAGCGTGTGCAGTCCACACAGGCTCATAAGGGACAAGTTCAATTTCGGCTTTTATTATATTTTTGGTGAAAGAAAGTATCTTCTTAGCAAAAATCCAGTTTAAGCGGAAAGTGTCGTCCTTAGTTAGGCTGTGCAGACGGCACAGGCTAATCTGGGACCACCCTTTATGCACATGCATCAAACCCCCTTTTTCACAGGGCGAGGCTCATATTGATTATATACTGATCTTTTTAAAAGTGACTGTTGTGGATCTGTATTATACAACAGACATGGTAATTGCGTTTTTTTTGCCCCTGCTTTATAAAAGGCTGATATGTATGTAGTATTTATCCTGTGGGTGTATGTATTAATGTGTGGTTTAGTGTACTGCTCATTTATTTGTTATGTATGATGTGGTTTCCAAATAACTTTGCACAAACAATATTTATATCAAGACAATGTGTTGCGCCTCCTTGTTCAAGGTCAAGGTCTCACTTCGAGGTTTAAGGGCCAATCATGCCCTAAATTAAATTTGTTATTTGTATATAGAGAATTGGGTTTAATTTGCTACAGATATTCATGATGTGTTGACTTTGTGTCTAACTCTTTCAGTGCTGGAACCGAATTTTGAAGGCCTTTGCAAACAGTTTGGATCCAGATGAGACAGCACAGACCGTGGCGTCTCATCAGGATCCAAACTGTTTGCTATTCTGATAGTATTCTTAGAGAGAAAAAATCAAAGAAAATGCTTATTTTAGAAATTCAGCAGATTACACTTTAGCAGACGACAAATTTCCCAGCATGCAAAGGGCTAATTTCTTTGAATATTTGTTGTCCAGCCATAATAAACATGACATATCATCAGATGATGTGGCAACTGCAAGAACCAGCCTCCGATGCTCAAGGTCAAGATCACACATACAGTTCAAAGGTCAAATCATTTTCGGAATAGGATTTCAGAGAATCAAGATTTTAAGAGTGCAGGGTGTGTGTTTGAACGATATTTGTTTAGTGCTGTAGTGTGCAGGGACATGCAATTAGGTGGTGTGAGATAAGTCACTAAATAATCTCATTAGATATTGATTTTCTTCCTTATTCTCCCCCTGGATAGTTATCAATCTTGAACTATGTTGCAGATGGCAGGGACCACACAGAATGTTGCAGACGGAAAGGCATTACAGACACGTGCCTCAAACTGTGCACGATAACAGAGGCTGATGAAGTGACCTTTGACTTTATCACCTGTATGCTGAACAAAGACACATTGAGCACCTGTTTTGAGGAAGGGAGAGGTACAGTCATATAATGAACTCTCTGAAAATGTTACTATTTAGTACAGGCCCTATTCATAAAATTTGCTTTCATTGATATTGTATTAGCCTTATTTTGGGAAAATGGAGCTTCGTGCATGTGCTGAAAGTTTAGTCCCAGATAAGCCTGTGCAGTCCGCACAGGCTAATCAGGGACAACACTTTCTGCATTACGTACATGCATGAAGCCCAGTTTTCTCAGAACAAGGCTCATATATCAGCAGACAGTGATTTTAATTTCTGACATGACAATGAACAAATTATTGTTTTTTTGTCAACTAACGAATAAGCATTTTGGGCATGATCATATCTGGCAATATTAAATCAATTTCAAAATGGTTTAAAACTCAAAATATAATACTGATGTTACTGAAACTGAAAATAAATGTTTCTCATCAAGTGAAATGGATTAGCAATGTAAATAAAAAGTTGTGTGTACATGGTTTGGTAATCTCTTGTCTGAAAATCTTTCAAGCTTTTTCCATTATCAGTTTAAACAGTCGTGCCAGGTTATTGTCACATTGTTTTTGTTCCTTAAGCAATTTTTAATTTCTGTTAAGAAAATGAATTTTTTTGCCACCACTTTAAGCAGCATAGATGTTCCATTAAAATTAGACGTACAATAACTTTATACGTTTGTTTTCAGTGGTCCTTCCACAAAGTCCTAAAGGCCTTTACATCGTAAAGGCAGAGCCCCTGTCAATCACCCTACAGTGGAAGGCCCCGTCCGGGCCGGCTGTTACATCATACACTGTGCAGTACGCTGCAGGCACCTTTAAGGACTACAACACAGTCACTTGGTCACATGAGGTTGGCAAGTTTGAAAACAAGCTCTGGGAAAACCGGGCTTAATGCATGTGTGTTAAATGTGATTACAGATTAGCCTGTGCATTGTGCACAGGCTAATCAGGGATGACACTTTCCGCTTTTAAGAAAGTTTTTGTTTAAAAGAAGTCTCTTATTAAAAAAAAATCAATATAGGCAGAAAGTTATGTCCCTGATAAGTCTGTGCCAAATGCAAAGGCTAATCTGGGATGACACTTTAGGCACATATATAAAGCCCAATTTCTGAGAGCAAGGCTGATTTTTTTATTCTTGAGGGCTTGAAACTTCTGTAACTGCTGTGTATTTTTTTATAGCAGATGAATATTTTGCACACATACCTTGATTCCAATTTTGTTGAAAATCCTGGTTATTATCCCCTGCCAAAGGCGGAAGGATATTGTTTTGGCGTTGTCTGTCCGTCCTTCCATCCGTCCATCCGGCACTTTTGTGTCCAGAGCCATATCTTGGAAGAGCTTTGGCGGATTTCATTGAAACTTGGTATGAGTATATATATGGATAAGAGGATGATGCACGCCAAATGGCATTGTACACCATCTGTTAATAACGGAGTTTTATTGGCCCTTTGTATATATTCTGTGTCAATGCAGCATGTGGGGGTATACTTCACGTCTGTGACAAAGCTCTAGTTTTGCGGGGGGATATCAATTCAACAAATTTGCTTGTTAGAATGGGGTATGGCTTGCGGACTAGAGCGTCAAACAGGTGGTTTTGGGTTGTTTTTTTTGTTTTTTGTGTTGACCAAACTTAATGAAGCTTTGGATATATCAAGCTTTGATGGAGACTTAAGTTTGGTTACTGTTACTAAAATTAGTAAAAATAGTATTTGTTCAAAAACTTTAGTTTGGAAGGAAATATTTCACTGAAATTGTGTATGTGGGTTGTTAAAAGTAAAACATAGCTTGTGATTGCTTTTGGGGCCAGTTGGGTCATGGTCAAGTTTGCTGTAACTAAAAAAAAGCAAACAGTTGGTTTCCTGTCAATAACTTAAGTTTGCATTGACCAATCTTGATGAAATTTAAGATATAGCAAGCTTGCATGGAGACTTTTCTAGGGCTTGTATTTGAGACATGTCAGGCAATGGTCATAGAATAGTGGCATATGCTATGTATCTTCAGTTTGGATAAAGGTAATGCACTGAAATTTTGTGTGAAGGTAGGGTAAATGCAGACTTGAGATTGCACTTAAGGCCAGTCAAGTCAAATTCATTGTTACACAAACAAGAAGATGTTTTTTTGTTAATAACTTGAGTTTGGATGCAGGTATTGCACTGAAAAGTGTGTATAGGTTGCATTTGGGGCCAGGGGAGTTAAGTTCAAGGTCAATGTTACAAAAAATAAAAATATTAAAGGATTCTGCCAAACAACTTTTTTCGATGTTTCAATGTCGATATTGTGCTGAAAGTGTGTGCATATGTTACTAACATATATACCTAGCTTGGGATTTCATCAAGGATTATTTGAGCATAGATCTAAAATTAGAAAAAAATGTATGTACTCTATAGTTCATGAGTTTTATGCCCCCTTTAACAAAAATGGGGTATATTGTTTTTGGCCTGTCTGTCAATCTGTCATTCTGTCTGTCTGTCCAAAACTTTAACCAATTTTAAATTTTTGTCATAACTTTTGCAATATTGAAGATAGCAACTTCATATTTGGCATGCGTGTGTATCTCATGGAGCTGCACATTTTGAGTGGTGAAAGGTCAAGGTCATTCTTCAAGGTCAAAGGTAAAAAAATAAAATCAAAGCAGCGCATTAGGGGGCATTGTGTTTCTGACAAACACATCTCTTGTTTATTTGTGTGGTACAATATACATGTATTCAACACATGTTCATGTACCAATTTAGTGTACGGGTGTCGTATGAATAGATATTGTTGCGGGAAATTAAAATGGAATATATTGTA
>VMBQ01006778.1:4365-49942 GCA_007657795.1 Dreissena rostriformis | reverse complement strand
TCCTTAAAAATTGACGTGAGCATTAGTACCGCAGTGTCAATTTTGGATACTATTTCTGTCATTATCGGATTTTATTTGCTACGAAGCAGACGTCCGAGTTGTGTAATAAAGTTGGATTTATGGTTATCATTCCAACGAAACCTTTCGTGTTCGAGTGTTCGCTTTATAACGTTATTTCTAAGCGGGTTCACATTTGAATCCCTGTATGGAAGTGACATTGTACAAGCTATGGGCAGATGATCAGATTCGTCATAATCGATTACTTCAAAATTAGTTATATACTCATAGAGGTCAGAGCTAGCTACCATATAATCGACCACGCTGACACCATCATTAGCGTAACAAGTATACTCCCCTAAAGTGTCACCTGGGAACCTCCAATTTAAAATATGAATATCAAATAAGCAACATAAGTTAATAAGGGATTTGCCAAAGTTATTGCAAAAGCTATCTTTGTTGTTTCGTGGTAAATTAGATATACTACCATTATAATCTGTATCATCAAAAATATATGTGAGATTATCATCTTTAAAAAAATCTTGTAGGTTTTTTGTCTTGGCATTTGTATCACCAGCTAAAAATATATATGCATTAGGAAAATTTAATTTAATATTTTCTAAATCATTCTGTACTTTTACCATTACATTTTTTCCTGCGAGTTATCATATGTAGAAGAGACTTCAGGCGAGACATATGCGAAATAAAGAATAATATCTTCTAAGTAAGACAATTGAGAAGCAGAGTTAGTAAATATACTAACACCTCCACTATTTCTTATATTATTGTCATTATATGGGCGAACACAATCATAATGTATATAACCCTCTAAAAAAATATCAAATTCACCAATACATTTTGACCAAGTCTCGTTTAAACATACAATGTCGAATGATTTTAGAAAATGCTTTGTAGGTAAACAATCTACTAAACGGTTTAGTCCATGAACATTCCATGAAAGTATGGTGAACTTTAATGGGCCTTGACCACTGTCCTAGCTGTCCGACAACATTTGGCTAACATCGGGTTCCACCGTATCGCTGATTTACTGTTGCGATTGGTTATCCACGATTCGGTGATGCTCGTTCCTGTCGGTTGAGTTGGGTGGTCGTCTGCTACCGAATGGTTGTTGTCTGCCAATGTACACAATGGATTGTTCATTGTCACTATACTTGTAGATACCATCATTAATAATGATGGTAGAAAACAGCATAAATATTAGCATAATTCGTTCATATTCGGTCTTTTCGTTCATATCCGCGGATATGAGTCACATACGGATTTTAGACGGACCGAGTTAGATGCGAAGATCCTTCTAGTGTACTTACAGTAAATAATGAATCAATGTTGTGTACGGTTAAAATAGTGATTTAAAAGTATAAAGGTAAGTGTGACAAATGTTTTATTGGGCGTTCGGTAGTTGTTTCGTAACGCGTCAATATTGTTTTCCTTCGCATAGCTACTCCGAGTACAGTTTGTCAACCAGTTCCGGATAATCAACAATTCCGAATAATTTGTATTTAATTTTCCAGAATGCCACAATAAAAACAAAATGATAAGTGTCTAAGCTATACATTAGGTAAAGGAATAANATAATTCGTTCATATTCGGTCTTTTCGTTCATATCCGCGGATATGAGTCACATACGGATTTTAGACGGACCGAGTTAGATTCGAAGATCCTTCTGGTGTACTTACAGTAAATAATGAATCAATGTTGTGTACGGTTAAAATAGTGATTTAAAAGTATAAAGGTAAGCGTGACAAATGTTTAATTGGGCGTTCGGTAGTTGTTTCTTAATGCGTCAATATTGTTTTCCTTCTCATAACTACTCCGAGTACAGTTTGTCAACCAGTTCCGGATAATCAACAGTTCCGATAAATTTGTATTTAATTTTCCAGAATGCCACAATAAAAGCAAAATGATAAGTGTCTAAGCTATACATTAGGTAAAGGAATAAATTCACAAAGTTTTAGCAAGAAAGCTTTTGTATTATGCTTGCAGGGGGGGGGGTGGGGGGTAAATGCGGCAAAAAAGTTAACCGGAACTAATTGAATGAGTTATGTTTTGAAATGTGCATATGGATATAGAAGGCTTTATTATTTTCAAATAAACTTTTTGCTGATTAAAAACGAATGCCACGACAATCTTTTGAAATACTATTTCTGTTAGTTAAATGTTTTTTTATAATTTCCCGAAGGGTTAACTTTAATTGGCTATTTTTACAAAAAACTGAATATGCCGTCTGGCCTTACCTGTAATCATACAAAATAAAGTTTACCTTTTATTTTTACATCTTCTCACATTGAATTTTAATCCCGAAAGAAATAAGTGTGGTCAAAAGAATTAGCGTTTTTTTGCCGGGTGATTCTAAATTGGTTGACTGACTGTAAATATAAGAGTAAACGTAACTTTTTGTTTGTGTGTTGGTGAAGGTAAACTTGTATGAATGTGTTTGTTGCATGTGCATGTTGTAAGATGTTCAATTAAAAAACAATCGGCAATTCGTGATTTAAATCATTTAAAACCTGAATCATTGCATTTATAAAATAATTTTACCTATTCTAGCTTTTAACATTTAATTACCCAGCAACATAATATATTAATAAATTTATTAAAGAAAACTAAAAAACATACTCATAAATTGTTGGTACAATCTGCTAGTATAACACATTACAACATTCAAATGAACAACACTACAGTAGCGTTATTAAGTAGCGCCTGCAAAATGTATCCCGAGTATTTATATTCTGTAAAATAAATATTGTGCTAATCATAATTAAAATATATGTGCTGGAAAATTGATTATATATAACTATAATTTAATGAATCGAAATGATAATCCTCTATACCTTCTTAGTCAACCTCGATCGTGTAAGGTTGATAAGTGTTTAGTTTAAACAATTAAACAGTTATGCAATCCATTAAATTTCTCCTTTTTCCAACACTACAGATGTAAGAAGGAGGTGAAACATGTTACACGAAACGGACCCTAATGCTAATTAGGCAATCAATGGAAGTGCAATTGGAAGTGATGGACAGAATGGACACCAAGGTCCATCAGGTTATCAAGGGTAAATAACGGTAGTGGTGTCGGACATTACAGTGAATACCGTCGTCATGCGATCAATGGTAAGTAACAATTAATTAGTCGGAAATTTCACGGAATGGACACCAAGGCTCATCAGGTGATCAAGGGTAACTTACAGACGAGTTGTGAAATTCACCGAATGGACGCAAATGCTCATGAGTAGATGAATGGTAGTTAACAGTGGAGGTGTCTCCATAATACTCACTGGACCCCAGGCTCATCCGGTGATCAAGCCTCAAGGGTAAATAGCAGTGGAGGTGTCGGGCATTACAAGGAATGGACTCCAAGGCTCATTAGGCGATCAAGGTTATGTAACAGTTGGGGTGTAGGGCTCATGCGAAACTGGTTAAGTATCAGTAAAGGTTTCAGTCATTACACTGAATGCAAGTTGATCAAGGTTATGTAACAGTTGGGGTGTAGGGCTCATGCGAAACTGGCTAAGTATCAGTAAAGGTTTCAGTCATTACACTGAATGCAAGTTGATCAAGGTTATGTAACAGTTGGGGTGTAGGGCTCATGCGAAACTGGCTAAGTAACAGTAAAGGTTTCAGTCATTACACTGAATGCAAGTTGATCAAGGTTATGTAACAGTTGGGGTGTAGGGCTCATGCGAAACTGGCTAAGTATCAGTAAAGGTTTCAGTCATTACACTGAATGCAAGTTGATCAAGGTTATGTAACAGTTGGGGTGTAGGGCTCATGCGAAACTGGCTAAGTAACAGTAAAGGTTTCAGTCATTACACTGAATGCAAGTTGATCAAGGTTATGTAACAGTTGGGGTGTAGGGCTCATGCGAAACTGGCTAAGTATCAGTAAAGGTTTCAGTCATTACACTGAATGCAAGTTGATCAAGGTTATGTAACAGTTGGGGTGTAGGGCTCATGCGAAACTGGCTAAGTAACAGTAAAGGTTTCAGTCATTACACTGAATGCAAGTTGATCAAGGTTATGTAACAGTTGGGGTGTAGGGCTCATGCGAAACTGGCTAAGTATCAGTAAAGGTTTCAGTCATTACACTGAATGCAAGTTGATCAAGGTTATGTAACAGTTGGGGTGTAGGGCTCATGCGAAACTGGCTAAGTAACAGTAAAGGTTTCAGTCATTACACTGAATGCAAGTTGATCAAGGTTATGTAACAGTTGGGGTGTAGGGCTCATGCGAAACTGGCTAAGTATCAGTAAAGGTTTCAGTCATTACACTGAATGCAAGTTGATCAAGGTGCAGTTACAGTGGACGATGTTTGACATTACAAAAATGGCCTCCACGGCTCATAATGCGGCTACAGATAAGTATCAGTATATAAGTTATCATTAGATTGAACGGATTGCAGTTCACATTAAGTAAAACTTTAGTTGAAACAGCAGACGAGAAACCTTATTATACGATATTTACTTTTTATGACAATGAACCTATTGCAGGGGGAACGCATTGGTTTCTAAAACACAATAAGACGTTTCTTTGCCACTGGCAGCCTCGCTGGACTGTCGAAAGGACATCGCTATTGATATTTACGGGGATACAAAATACTATATCAATACAGCACAAATCAAACTGGTGTAGTAATGGAATCCTTATAAATTGAATCTTCAGCTGCACCAGTAGAAGATACATCTTATTATACAATGCAAGGCTCATTAGGCGATCAACGTAAAGAAACAGTGGAAGTGTCGGACTGTACACTGAGTGGACACTAAGGCTGATCCACATTGACAGTCTCGAACACCAGACGATCAAGGGTAAGTAATGGTTGAAGTCGGGCATAACATGGAATGGATCATGGGTAGGCATGGCTGAGGTGTCAGACAAAGCACGGACTTGACTCCAAGGCTCCTCAAGCGAAAAAGAGTGAGTAACAGTGGCGGTGTCAGACATTATAAAAAATGGATGCCAAAAGTTTCCAAGGTGGTTAACGGTGGAATGGTCGGACATTTCTCGGAATGGGTTCATAGGCTATCACGCAATCAAGGTTGGCAACAGTAGGATATCAGAAATTGCTCGGAATGGACTCCTAAGGTCCTCATATGAGGTGTTGGGAAAACAGATATACCACTTCAATAAAACCGAGTGCTCTTCGTAGAGTCTTAGAAATACCTGTGTACATATTGCAAACACTTAAGCTATAATATAATGTGTATTACTTTCTGTGACAACTACCTTACAAAAAATGTGTTAAAATTTCTCCTTGTAGACTTATTTATTAAATATAAGAAACTTTATCAATTTGTCTTGGCAACCTTTCGAAAATGAGTACTTAGTCTTCAGGAACGTTCTAAGGCAACATTTTAATGGTTGTGTTTATTCAAAAAAGCCTTGTTGGCTGAGCATATAACATCGTAATGTTAGGTTATACCTTAGCTCAAATACCAATTCTCATCATCCTACTTTTAAAAAGCTCATAATAAGTGAATGTCGTATAACTAAATTTGTGTAACCACGTGAAACCCATAAATTATTTTCATAAAACACTTATACCGTCCGTTTGTTATAGATATAATTTTACATGTCTCACCATTTAAGGGTTACATAATTTATATTTTATGTGTCGCGAAAAAATTGTTGTGTTCCTGAATAAAGATATACCCTTATCTGTCAGTTTATCTTAGCTCTAATTCAAATATACAACATTATACATCAAGTTAAACTTTATTCATCATGTTACAGTATGAAAATGAAGAGGAATCCAAGGAAATAAGCACCATTATGAATTTCCTGTGATATGGACCCGTTATCAGACAGATGCGAATAGAAGTCGTTAAGGAGTGGGATAGGATGCTGAATGCACTGTGCAATGGTGAGGTTTTATTTAATACAGCAGGGAGCAAGGCGGAGGGGCTGACCTGTATGTACGAAAGCGATAGAGTTTCAATATACGCAGTGCCAAATACCGTGTGCCAGGAAGGCGGCGTTGACGATAGCACAATTCCAGGTCATATAAATGTATTGAAGATGGATATGCAGAGCTGCAATGCAGGATATTGTATACCACGACCCGCGAGACTAGGTCCGTTAGGTCATCCTGCTATTCGTGATTCTCTATGTTTTGATGGCTATGGAAGTATCTTTCTAAGCAGCATATATTATGTTGAATATTACAAAAACGTCAATATGTACAGCTCACCATCAACTGTCAAACATGCACGTGCTGGTCCATCTCTACCTTAGTCTAACGGTCCTTTCAGACATGGTTCTGTTGGAGCTATTCGCTGAAACTGTCCTCTAATATTACACAAGTGGGCTTCACGCGCGCGTCACTGGCCACCACCAGATATTGTTGAGAAAGTTATTGCGATGACCGCGTTTGTAACTCCGATCGGGTTTAAAGGCAGTGAATACAACCATATGGAGTGGAGGATATGCTTTAATACTGCAGAGACGGAACTTGTGAATAATCTAAATGACACGAAGGTCAAAATATACGTTATACTGAAGATGATCGTTAATGATGTATTGAAACCTCAGAAAAAAAAGAGATTACATCATATGTATTGAAGAACATCGTATTATGGATGGCAGAAAACAACCCACAGATGTTGTTCCATTCAGAAAGTTTGTTTCATTGGCTGCGGGAGGGACTGAGCATATTACGGACCGCTTTTTCCTACAGGCAGCTTCCTTACTATATGATACCTGAGAGAAATCTAATGGAAGAAAGGGAACTTGAGGTTGAGCAGAAGCGTGTGTTGGTAAGATCTATAACGGACATGATGGAGGAAGGCCCCAAAATATTTCTGAGATTTAAAAAAAATACGTCAGGCAATTATATGTCATCCAGAACCATTGCTGTGGTACAGTAAGATGAGGACTGAGCTAGAGATGGTACTCTTGGAGCACAACAACCGACTGCTTCAAATCGCGGACACAAACCTCATGGTTGATGAGACTGATTCCATCGCGGACACAAACCTCATGGTTGATGAGACTGATTCCATCGCGGACACAAACCTCATGGTTGATGAGACTGATTCCATCGCGGACACAAACCTCATGGTTGATGAGACTGATTCCATCGCGGACACAAACCTCATGGTTGATGAGACTGATTCCATCGCGGACACAAACCTCATGGTTGATGAGACTGATTCCATCGCGGACACAAACCTCATGGTTGATGAGACTGATTCCATCGCGGACACAAACCTCATGGTTGATGAGACTGATTCCATCGCGGACACAAACCTCATGGTTGATGAGACTGATTCCATCGCGGACACAAACCTCATGGTTGATGAGACTGATTCCATCGCGGACACAAACCTCATGGCTGATGAGACTGATTCCATCGCGCAGGCAATCCATAAAAGCAGGAATGAGATATTACGAGAAGTTCTGAGGCGAATTAATCTGGAAGGCAGTTTAGTAAATGATGTTAATCAGTTAGATCAGATGATGCTAAGCTGAGTACGTTTACCGATATGTTCACAAATATAACACGATAACAGTGTTTTAAAGGTGTATAATGTGTTAGCTTTAATTCACTCGATTGAAAACGAATGAGCGCATCTAGTGTTGTGTTCATTATAATTATTAATTTATTCATGAAACACATTACCTGGTCAACAGACTATAATTTATAGCAACCTGAGAATCATCCTGATGCTTTAGTATATATATATTTACAATAAACATATATTGAAGCCAGGATGAAGTATTATGGTAATTTGGGTGCATTTAACTATGAATGAAAGACAGTGTCTATGCAAACTTATGGAAATATGTATCATTATTTTCATTGAAGAATCATTAAAAATACATGTTACTACATTGTTAAAACATTAAACACGTAGTTTTAGTTTAGTCAATCTTTGTTACGACAAAATGGTGTGTAGCTGTCAGTGATAAATAGGTGTTCTTTTTTTAACTGGTGCAGGGTATGACACGTCTTGAAAACATTGACAAACATAAAATGTACTTTTATTTCAGACCAAGACATATTTATAATTACTTATTTGTGTGTTGTAAGTGTACTAACACTGCTTTAAGTGTTTACTTCGTTTCTATTTAGACTAAGTATTTGCGTGTCTTACTGTGTACCTTAAGCTCTTACGTTGGTGTCATCCTGACACGGAATAAGCGTTATTTCCGTATCGCATAACTGTCAACTAAGAGTACGTTATACGTAACCGTCCCGTGACCGGTTCATTGAAGTAAGCGTATGAGACCAAATGCCACAATAGCAATGGTCAAACCTTATGAATGCTATAGATACTTTTTTGTTTGTTGTGTTGCCAATCTTCAGCATGACATTTGCACAGAAGCTTTACTCTGCCATTAACGAATCATTTGTTCATATAAGTAAGCATAACTTTAAAAAAACGACACACTATCTTAATGTATTCAATTCATACTATGACAGCCTTTTTCTTCAATGTGAACGGTCATGTTAATAACGAAAAGTGCTATATGATGATGCCGTATTACCTTCCCAAATGAGCGTGATACGGAAATGCGTCCATTTTTATCACGCAGTGGAGCTTGAACATTTCGCTCTAAACGTCAACGAAGACACTCAACATCGTGTTATTTTGCTAAAGCTTTTCATGAGTTGTTATTGAAAACGTGATTTACAACTGAATTTTAGCTCGGCTGTTTTCGAAGAAAATCCGAGGTATTGTCATAGCCTGCTCGTCCGCGGCGTCCGAACACTTTAACATTGGCCATAACTTTTGCAATATTGAAGATAGCAACTTCATATTTGGCATGCATGTGTATTTTATGGAGCTGCACATTTTGAGTGGTTAAAGGTCAAGGTCATCCTTGAAGATCAATGGGCATTTTTTTCATGTGTATCTCAAGGACCTGCACATTTTGAGTGGTGAAAAGGTCAAGGTCATCCTTGAAGGTCAAAGGTAAAAAAAATAATCCAAGCACCCACAGCCGAGCGTTGGCACCCGCTATGCGGTGCTCTTGTTGTTTTTGCATAAGTGTCGTTATTCGATATGGTTCAGCGTGTTGCTTTCCGGTGTAAGGATTTTAAGGAATGTACAAAATAATATATTTCCAATACACTTTATATAGTTTGATAACATAATTCATTCCACTTGATTGACCAGATTGATATACTCAAATGTTATGGGTACATTTACTGTACATTAATGAAATGTGCACAAGAATCGATTTTCAATACGCTTCATAAATTGTGCATACTTTAGTGAACGTTTAGAAGTTTTGTTCAGTCATGTAAGTGAAGTGCAGTACCTTTAGATAATTGTCTACAGACGGCTAATGTAACAGTAACATAGCAATCAAGTATTTAGCAAAAAAATACGTAAGAGTACTGTATACATGTACATTAGCATGTTTTTTGGTGATGACAACCAAAATATGCCAAATTTAAACTCAACTGTCACCTTCATTTCAGGTAAGCAAACCTCAAGATTAAACACAATATACATTTTAGCACCTAGTTAACACATTTGCAAGGTTTCTGTAGCATGGTGAACAACAATTGTCAAAAAATGATGATCTTATGATTTTTTTTCTGACAGAAAAAAAAACAACAAATTAAGAACACACCAGTTTTACCTTTTAATTCATTCCTTCACAAGAAATATATATTTCTTATAGGTAACATGCAGTTTATAGCATACAAAATCAATGACAGTAACCAAAATGTAAATAATAATATAACAATAATTATACAAATATTATCACAGTGTAACCTGGACGACAAACTTATAATACTTAAGTATAAAGAAAATAGTAGAATTAATTAAACAAATCCTTAAGAACAATCAGACAAATAGACTTGTTTGAGTACATTTTTTAACAAAACTTACTATTACATCTGCAAAATCATTGTATGATAATTCATTATGTTGGATGGACACAAACATGTTTAGAATACTCCCATGAAGCAAAACACATAATTGTATTCATAAGTTTTACACATATCATACAAATATTCAAAGTAACTAACAACATGTACAATTACAATAAAATCAAATGCAATTGGCAATAAATATGAAACTAATGTAATGACTTCTGACCTCAATAAATCAGCAACCAATGTAATGACATTTGACCTCAATAAATAAGAAACTAATGTGATGACCTCTGACCTCAATAAATAAGCAACTAATGTAATGACCTTTGACCTCAATAAATCTGCAACTTATGTAATGACCTCTTACCTAAGTAAATCAGCAACCAATGTAAGGCCATCTGACATCAATATATCAGCAACTAATGTAATGACCCCTGAGTTTCATCAATATGTCTCGTTGGCTTTTTTGGTTGTTTTTATAGCCATCATTCGGTCGCATCGCAAAATGGCAAAATGTATAAAGACATTCTCAAATCCATTCCCCATTGATGGTTTGACTTTCAGATGTTGGATATAGAGCTGTTGATTATAGAAATAATTTGAATTGAGGTTGTTATATCCATTTAACGGATATATTTATGTGTTGTATTTTAATTTTCATCATGCAATTTTTATCCATAATTATAAAAAAATAATTAATGAAAAAAGAATACTTTTTCCCAATTTAAAGAAAATTGACACTAAAATTCCCAATTTCAGGGGAATCTGTCATATTCCCAAAATACAGAGAAAAAGCCCTGATCATGGATTTGTGTTTTCAACAAACAGAGTCTGAACAATTTTCCCATGAGAGACACAAACAGGTTCATAAAGAATAATGGGGTAAGATCAATGCATATAAAACAAGAGCTGTTAGAAGACAGCGCGCTCGACTTTTCAAGTGCTTGACAGTATAAAGTTAGCAATCATGGGGAAATTGTTCATATTTGATAAGGTCAAGGTAATATAGTCATATTCTAATTGGCAGAGGACCATAATTGAACATATTGATCGCTTATGTTTTAAAGAAGTGGTACATTTTTGATGAGTCTGAGTTAAGGTATATTTTCTACAAACTAATAAGATTATATTTCAAGATTGATAGCAATAGCTTGGGTAGGATGGTTGGGCGGTCTTTAAAAAAAAAAAGAAAAAAAAAAAATGTTTTTTTTTTATACTGTTTAAAAAAAATAAAAAAAATGGGGGGGGGGATTAGGGGAAAAATGTCAGGTAAGTGTTGTTTTGTCAAAGTATGAATCAAATCTGATCCTTAATAAAGAAGGTATGGCAATTTAATCAAAATTTATTAATTTGACCTTGAGATTCAAGGTCAAAGGTCAAGGTCAAATTCAACTTGCCAGGTGCAGTACCCTCATGATAGTAAGAAAGTATTTGAAGTTTGAAAGCAATAGCCTTGATACTTTAGAAGTAAAGTGGATGTAAACACAAAATTTAACAAAATATTCAAAGTTACTAAGTGGAAAAAGGGCCATAATTCTTACAAAATGCTTGTTACAGTTGTCTGCTCTTGTTTATAGATTGGGGTCATGTTGGTTAAGAAGTATGCAAAATATAAAAGCAATATGTCAAGGGACATAGAAAATATTTGAGGTGGTACGCAAACTTTAACATAGATTTATCAATAATATGCATATTCTAAGTGGAAAAAGGGCCATAATTCTTACAAAATGCTTGATACAGTTGTCTGCTCTTGTTTATAGATTGGGGTCATGTTGGTAAAGAAGTATGCAAAATATGAAAGCAATATGTCAATGGACATATATATTATTTGAGGTGGTACGTAAACTTTAACATAGATTTATCAATAATATGCATATTCTAAGTGGAAAAAGGGCCATAATTCTTACAAAATGCTTGATACAGTTGTCTGCTCTTGTTTATAGATTGTGGTCATGTTGGTTAAGAAGTATTCAAAATATAAAAACAATATGTCAAGGGACAAAGAAAATATTTGAGGTGGTACGAAAACTTGAACATTCCAACTCTCACGCTCACGCCCACGCCGGGGTGAGTAGGATAGCTCCACTATATATATATAAAAGACGGCATCCATTGCAAGCAGTTTTTGGAGGCAAGGCCACTGAATAAGGGGATGAAGTGTTACAATAGCTCTTCAACAGAACACAAAAAAAGGCCCTGGGCCATAAGTCAGTGACAAAGATGAAACCGGTAATAGATAAGTAGCCAATACAATTGCCTCATCATGATAGCATGGATTTAGTTTTCAGCAGGGCTTGTTGAAGTCGTGCAATGTTGGCATCCAGCGTAGCGATTCCCTGCCGGAATTTTCCTTCATCCACCGTATTTGCCGTTGTCACCGAGGACATTGAGACAGACGAGACGTTATCATCATCATGAATGGCGCTGATAGTGTGGTCCGGCCTACCCCTGAATTTTGCGAGTCTTTGAGCATTTCTTACACCAGTGGCCTCTGACGACTTCGCTGTTCTGTCATCAACTTCACTGGAAGTATAAAATTCAGCCGCCCTGTTATTTAGATGTCTACCTCTTGGTGGCAGTCCTTTATTTACGAGAGTCTCTTTAGGTCTAGTGACGGTGTCTTGTGGATGGTATTTTCTGAAGTAGTCAGTGACACTGTACCGAGACTGTTCTACACTGACATCTGTACCTTCTTGATGGACTTCCATGGTTCTTCCTCCACTTCCATATCCTTGTTGAGCTCTAACTCTGGCTGGTGAATATTCATCAAGCCTTTGACTTCTACTGTTTGGCTGTCTATTTCTAATTCCCTTTGAGGGAGACAACTCTGCCCTACCATCCTTCACCTCTTCACTTTCCCACCTCTGGATTCTCTCCCTTGATGGCCTATAATTTTCTCTCTCAGCCCCTACATTGCCACCGGCATCTCTAGGAGCGCCATTTCTCCTTGGTGGAAAATCAGGGCCCCTGAGATATCTGACCTCCCTATCGGGCTGATCATTTTTCAACCTCACAGGAGATAAACTAGACGTTCGCCTGTGCCCAGGTTTGTCATGCAAGGCTCCGCCCATGTCCCTCTTCATTTGCAGTTCCACAAGCGTGTCCAACTCAGACTCAGATGCTGGTCCCTGACGACCGTTTGTCATGGCTCTGACTGGTCGATGGTGACGGTTATGGTCTGCCAGTACTTCCTGTGTAAGTCTCACAGAAGACGAAGTGGCGCCACTGTCATCAAAGTCCAGTTGTCTGCGCTCAGCGGGCCTTGACCTTCTTTCAGGAATTCTCTGAAGAGGCTTGGTGGCTGGAAGCTGCTGCCCTCTTCTGACTGAAGCACTGGAATGATAAACATCTAAGTCATATGACTTTATATAACACGTTATTTAAACCTATTTGTTAAAGCTCAATTGCATTGAAAGCCTTAGGCTTATTGAAACACTGTTGAGTCCTTTCCCTTGGTAGAACCAATACTTGGAGTATTTTGGGAAGATCTAAAGAACAATTCCGCAGTGGGGATTCTATCCATGACCTCCAATTCGCTAGGCAGACACCATGTCCACTAAGCCATGGTGCCTTTACTTTAAAATCTTGCTTTCATGTTTAACAATTAAACCATCTGTTCTTGTATAATGTGTATGTTGCAAAGACTAAAAGGTATTTCCAGCATTTATCAGTAAAAACAGTTGAAGAAAGTGTTTGGGTTCGAAATATCAGTATATGAATGATTTCAGACAGGTAAAAAGTGAATTAATTTACAAACATAAAACTGTAATCGATAAAATCACAGCATTTTGTATTACAATATGAACATTATATTTAAAATGAATCTCATACATTATGCTTGGTAAACTTTTTGCACTTCTGAAAAGTTCTAATAGGAACAGCCATAGAAGAAATACGGTAGACACTGCATCAAACGTCACATATACGGATGTGAATCCTTCACAGATCAAACTCCCTATCACAAAGAGTTGGAGTATCAAATGGGGAGTAAATTTGGAACCACCTCAGCGAAGGCAAATGCCCGACTCACCATACAGTGGTCAACTCAACTCTTCACTATTAAATAGATAAAAAAATGAGAACTACATTTATCAGTAGAAGATATTAGGCATCGAAAGGGAGAACATCGGCCGAAAGGAAGAGAAATCACACACCTTTACAATCAATCAATCAAGAAGACAGCTTACCCAGAATGTCCGTCCTCTTCCACTATCTTGAGCAGCCTATTGAGCCCATAGCTCTGGTTGTGGTCCCAGGTGCGATCCTCACAGCGGTTCTGTTCCAGCTCATGTAGCAGCTCTGTGATGCTCTCCTTCATCGTTCTGAAGTGGTAGAACAAACAGGGAAGATTAGAGAAATACGAGCCGTGACATGCAAAAATAGATGTTATGTGGCCAGCTAAGCTCCAGACAAGCCTGCGCAGTTGTGCAGTCTGGTCAGAAGCTACTCTGTCCTTTTATGCGAGCAAGAAACCTTGTTGAATTTGTAGTGGACAGTTAGAACACAGAGGAAAGGTAAGAGACATACCAGCCGCATCATGCAAAAATGGGTCTTATGGCATATGTAGCCTACATAGCTCCAGACCAGCCTACGCAGTCTTTCAGTCTGGTCAGGAGCTACTCTGTTCTCTTATGCCAGCAAGAAGCCTTGTTGACTTTACAGTGGACAGGGTAGCTCTTGACCAGACTGTGTGCATGTGTAGGCTGGTCTGGAGATACTCTGGCTGCATTAAATTATGACATAAGACCCATTTTCGCATGACGTTACTCATACATTAGGACCACAGCTTCAATTTACTTTCTTTTAATACTTCTTGCGATGAAAACATCTACAGGCTTTTCACAAAGTTTATAGGGCCAAGGCCTTTTGGCCCCAGTTTATTTCCACCAATGAACACATGTTCTGACGAATTACCTTTTAACTCACCTACATGTGTACATGTGATAAGACACCATACAGCTAGTGCAACCCACCCTTTATCAGACAAGCTTGTAGTTTAAAGGGGACAAACACATGTGTTCTTACAGCTTACCCTTGAACTAACAGCATACAGCTAGTATATTCCCACCCACTATAAGCAATAGTTTAATGTGAATAAACACAATTGTAGTTAACACTACATTTAACAAATCAACTGGAAAATAAAGAGCCCTGACAACTACAACTTTCATCCATATGTGTTTATAAAACACTTACTTAAATAACCATAACGTCCCACTGAACGCAGACACAGGCAGATAACAGGGTCTCAGCAGTGCTATTTCAACAAAAGCCCATTCCCACATCAAACACCCCCAAAAGTTCCACTTCTAAAGTCTCGAATTAAAATGCACCACAATGATGCAGCCAAACACAGGATGTAAGAAACAACCAGAAAAGAATGGTCTGGTATTACTATATAGCTTTTATACCTGAGGAAAAAAGGAACTTCAGATAAATTGGTAAAACACAACAATTTACTGGTAAGTAACAGGTATAATTTAAACACTTATTTCTGTCAAATTAAAAGGAACAACTTAGAAAAAAGGACTGCCCAAATATTAACTGGTATGTAACCTATGAAGTTATGCCAGTCTGAAATAAAGACATTTTCCATAAACAGATGATATTTGCTGGTTTTGGTAGATAATTGATTTTGAATCACAAGTGCAGTGCTGTAGATACAAATTTTAATCAACTTGTCGAATTCGACAAGTTCCTTTAAATTTCACTTGTTGAGACCAAGGAGTTCATTGTCATGACCTTAAATTTTAAAATTCTATGCAATTTTATATTATTTTACAACATATAGTATTATAAAGTATTATAAAGTAATTTTTTCAGAGAAGTTTATTTTATTTTATTTGTTTAATCATTTATAAACGTAGCATGACAATAAGAGTCTCCTTATTTTGTCCCACCATTTATTTACTCTATTATAGCTCAAAGTTATGTTACAATCACTTTAGGAGCATTAATAGTAAAATAGCCATTACTTGTGCATAACAAACATTTCATTTATATAAAAACTGACTCCTTTAAACCTCAAGAAAGTATAAAATAACTAAGTTATATCCAACAATTATCTGGTATAAAACCTTGATGGTCAATCGACTCAATAGTTATGTGTCCAATAACAAGCACCTACTCGACTATCTCCTGTTGCCTAGCAATCTCTTCATCACGCTGCCTTAAGGTCACCTGCAGGATGTGGTTCTCCTTTTCAATGTTTTCAAACTGGGTCATGGTTGTCTCATGACCTTTCTTCAGGAGTTCAAGGTCATGCTTCACTTGCTGAGCTTCCAGGGCGATTTCCTGGCGAACTTTAAGTTGCTCAGTCTCCTGTTAGGAAAAGGATAAAGTGTTATTGGTTTTAATCGCGTCAAATTTCTTACAACATGACAAAATTAATAATTAGCTTATTATACATATTATCTTATTGTTTCATTTAGACACATACTTCTAGGAAATATTTAACATCGGAGATTTAATAATTTATTAAACGTATCTTTTTTCGGCGTAGCTGTCTAACCTAGCTTTTCACCTTACCTGACCTTTGTCAGTGTCCAATAAAATTCAAATAAAATTTCCTGCCACTAGATACGAATGAATACACTTCATTTACTCCATTGGCTAATTTGAGCATAATCCCCAAGAACATTGGAAACATGACCGCGTCTTTGTAGTATAGCATGTTACACTGTTTTACTGCGTGTTCAGCGTGAAACAATTTTGTCTCTAATGAAGAGGCTTGATGGTTAGAACAGTTTTACACTCAACTCTTTACATCAATACAGTTTTGTGTGCCCCTTTATATTCAGAGGATTGTCAGCGCCAGAGCGTTTGTACTTAAAGGCTATGTTCTCATATTGAGTAATTACTACCATATTGCTGTCTGTGTACTAGTATATTTTAGTTGTCAAAAGTATTGTTTTTCCCTCTCCTGATATTCGTTTTGGCCAAACCATTTTTACATGTTTTCAAAATTGAACATTAAACATGTAAAAGTATAAAGTTTTAAACAAGCAATCGTTCCAGCAGTGGAATCGTGACCTCTCTTTAATGCATTGCATTCCAACCCGCAAGGTATAAAGGTCAGTTTGCGGTCAGTAAACGTATCGTTATATACCGGTAATACAGATGCTATCGGGTAAACTAGGTGAACTGGAATTGTATTAAGACTAGAAATATGTTACATTAAGATATTCGGCGATATTATTATGGTATGTCAATCATTAATTCTTAATGTGTTTTCAACAATACCATGATAAATATTATTTTTTGATTAATTTAACAAGCAGTATTAAACCATTTTGACCAATTTATTAAGCATGAGCGCAATGATTTCTGATACTGTTAATAATCAAATCAAACAGCAATGCCCGACACACCACTAAAACAGGTTTTGTTCGACTTATATGTTTTAATTTCACTTAAATTCTTCGTTTGTTTTTCTGTTTTGTATCTTATCTATATATATTTATATATATATACACATGTATATATTTTAAGCAAAATGTAATTATGTAAAAAAAGCCGCAAAAACTTTGCGTAACATCCCGTTCTGCTTGCAATGCAGCAGAGAACTGCATGGAAAAAGACATTCGCTATCTTTGATCTCATTCATTAAACTCTTTACCTTTCACCAACTCCAACCACAATCAATGCCGTATATCTTTTTTTAAAGATATTTCTCGTTTACATATATGCTCATGACTAATCCTATTCTACAGTTTTACCTTAATTACAGTGCCAGCTTTAAACTGCCAATTAAATCTAACTAAAAACATTTGGATGGCATTAATTATGTAAAGTAACTTTAGTTCTTTTAACTACATTTCATGCTTTAAAAACATTCAATTGAATTACATTGAAATGAAACAGACTGATTGAATGGTTGGTGTTAAAAGGTTTTAGCAACCCAGCAGTTCATAGAGAAAGCCTTGCAGTTGATTGTTAAGATATATTGGTTTGGACAGCTTGTATATTTGACCTCTGCAAAAAAACATGAAAATCTTAAGTTCTGTATTCACAGAGCTCCAAAGAGGAACCTTAAGATGCAATTAACACAATTAACAAATGCAGAAATCCTGTGGTTTATGCTTACATAATGATAAAATTTTATCCATTTAGTAGATATTTTCTTGTTTAATATAAGATCTTAACACAATTTAGCACCAGAATATTACAAATTTAAGGATTTTTTGTTTCATTTTTTCTCAGAAGCTTCGGGGATGTGGATTGTGGGCCCTGAATAGGTAAGGTAATACGGTCCCCGCAACATGCCTCGACTCTTTTCCACTCAGAAACAAAGTTAAAATGGCTATATGCAACCAGCATAAAACCAGAACACTCGCAGTCTGTTAAGGTTTTATGTGGTTTGCTTTTCATCAGTATCTTAGGGTTTAAAAGGAGGCCTTTTAAACTTGATCTAGTGAGATAGGTCATAAGTTTAATTTGATTGTGTAAGGGACGACACATATGTCAAAATGCATAAATGAGTCCTAAAGGGTTAAGACTTGACTACATGATCATTTGTCCTCAAACCAGTACCCCAAAACCCACAAAATCTGGGGGTAAAAAAATACCTGCGATTCCCAGTCAAAGTTTATGCAAACAGTACCGGGTCGGGTCAATATTTTTTAAAAGAACAGCAGAAAAGCAACTCTGCCGTTTTGTTCAGGCTGTTTTGAAACATGTCATTCTGACCTGCCATCTCACTTTCAGATTAAATAAAATAATATTGTTGGTGCAAACCTCGTGTTTCTGAGTGTATTTTTCTGTGTAATGAAATTTATGGAAGCGCCGAAGGGTTAAGATTCCCCAGTATGGGCGTTTTTCGGTTTGTAATACCCGAATCAACATTACCCGTACTTTTAAGTTTTGACCTGCCGACCCAACCTGAAGACATTTTTTTACCTGTGGTGGCCCTAATTATCATCAACGTACCTTCTCACTGGTGGTGGCTATCAGTTTGGACTTGTCCACCTTCATCTTGTGTATCTCTTGGTAGAGATACTGCACCTCTGCAGCCAGCCGGGTTTTGATGTCCCGCTCCTCTCTCAACACTTTCTGTAGGCTCTCATTGCTCGTCTGCAGGTGGAGGACTGAAACACACACAGGTAAAAGTAGAACATTTTGTTTATAAGAAAGACAGGTAAAAGTAAACTGTTTGCTTATTATACAGGCAGGTAAAAGTAAACTGTTTGCTTATAAGACAGGCCGGTAAAAGTAAACTGTTTACTTATTAGAAAGGCAGGTAAAAGTATAACATTTGCTTCTTAGACAGGCAGGTAAAAGTAGAACATTTGCTTCTTAGACAGGCATGTTAAAGTACAGTATTTGCATATAATACAGACAGGTAAAAGTACAGTATTTGCTTATAAGACAGGCAGGTAAAAGTACAGTATTTGCTTATAAGACAGGGAGGTAAAAATAAAGTACTTTGCTTATTAGACGGGCAGGTAAAAGTATGTAGTATTTGTTTATTATAGACATGTCCTAATGTCCCTCTCTTCTCTAAATACTTTGTTTTGAAGGCTCTCAAGGATTAACAAGTGCAAAACAGAATCTAAAAAGGGTTGGGACTTTACAGCAAAAATTCAAATGTGTAATTTAATGTGTGTACAAAAAGCTCACTTTCAAAGTTGATATCTTTAGGTTCATTTTCTCCTTCCTTGTCTTTCACTTGTTGGTTCAACATTCGCACCTTTCTGCAATGTCCAACAAGATGCTGCGTTCAATAAACAAATATGCCCTCAGTGGAATAAGTGTTAGTCCAAGAGTGGGTAAATTTCAAGATCAAAATTAGGTCAGGTGATATGGCTGTGGTGAGAGTGGTCATAGATAACATTCACACAAGTATCAAAGCTTTGTAGCAAGCGGTATTGATGTTAAACCAAACACATCATTTTGGGTAAACCAAGAATTCGGACCCTCTCAATTAGTCATAGTCTTAAAGTAGGAAGAAGCATGGTTAGGTGATGTGGGTTTGTTGATAGTGTTCAACTATAATATCCATGCTTGTAACAAAGGTTTTTTAAGACAAAGGATTGATGTAAGACTAACTATGTAATCTTGGGCTAATCTCATACAAACGGTCGGAAAAAAACTGATTGACTGACTAAACACTATATTCCTTCCTGCAATTGTAGATGCCGGGGGCATAAAAAGAATTCCATAACAGTAGAGATTCAGAAAACATTGGTAATCTGAAATGCTGTTCAAAGCATTCCATGACAATATGCATACACATAAACAAGAACTGTCATAAGAGAGCGCCATTGGCCATTCTTCCACTTTAAAATTTTAATGAACATTCCCCATCCATCACCTGATATTCAATCTCAATTTAAATTCACTTGATGATTGGTGGATATAACTATTTATACCTAGTGCCTGATGCGAGCACATTGCGTAACGTGTTAACACATGGTAAATGGGAAAAACAGCGTCCCACAATTCACTTAATACACAGACTTCAGAAAAATGGCAAACAATTGTGTTTTTGAAATTTAAATACCCATTAATATAATATATTTGCAAGAATTGCACAAGACAGACCGACCAGCTTCCTTTCAGATTTAAATGGTCATTATAAAATGCCAACGTCCAATAGACCACCGTTAGTGTCGACCCCTACATTATGTGGACTGGGGCTACAAAAACTGTGACAAAACACAAAACAAAGAAACCAACCTTCTCAACTGGCTGTTTTCACTCCTGAGAGGCTGAAGGGCAAGGTCAATCTCAGTCTGGAGGTTAAAGGTCAAGGCCAGCTGGGGAATGGAGTTCACTGTGTCATCAAGGTCACACACCAGTCTATTGACCTCGACGTCTCCTGTACAGGGGAGAAACAAATGCTACAGCTATAGCAACCAGTTAAAGTACATGCAAATAGAACACACATAAGGGCACCTATGAAGCTCAGTTACATTAACATATTCAAAACATCATGTTAACATACTGACAAAATACAATGAAAGTCATGTTCAAATAGGCTGCTATTATAGCGAATAAACAATTCGCAAGAGAAAAAAAAACTCTGATAATTTGATCTTTATTTTTATGTCCACCAGTATATACTGGGGGACATATTGTTTTTGCCCTGTCTGTCTGTCTGTCTGTTGGTCTGTCTGTTTGCGCCAACTTTAACATTGGCCAAAACTTTTTCAATATTGAAGATAGCAACTTGATATTTGGCATGCATGTGTATCTCATGGAGCTGCACATTTTGAGTGGTCAAAGGTCAAGGGTATCCTTCAAGGTCAAAGGTCAAATTTATGGGTCAAAATCGCTCAAAAGTGGACATAGTGTTTCACAAACACATCTTGTTTTAAATATGCTTATGTTGAACTTTTCAATCATTTAGAAATAGACTGCAATAACTTCGGATGAAAATATATATATGTTTTTGTAGTTTATGGAAATACTTCAGGCCTTAATTAGAAGTTGTTTCACAAATGAAAGAATACAAAAAATCATAGATTGTCATTGAATCTCTGAAGTAAGTGTCAAAAAAGTCATCCTTTAAACGATAAATGCAATTAAAGCTGAAAGTGTCGTCCCTGGTTAGCCTGTTCAGACTGCACAGGCTAATCTTTGACTACACTTCAAGCACATGTATTAAACCCCCTATTCACAGAGCGAGGCTCATATACAAAATCTTACTAATGACTCTATTGCATTCCTTCAACTCCTTGAGCAGGTAGCGTAGTTTTCTAATGCCGATATCACTGGCTGCAATCGCCCTTGCGTTGGCTGAACTGTGATACCCTGGAGAAGAGAAACAAACACAGTCAACTATTAGAGCCCTGGACAGTTTTCCTGTTTGGTACTCTCATTGCTGAGCAAAGTGGCTTTTAAAACTCAGAAATGTGTTGTTTCTTTTTTCAAATGCTTGCAATAAACTTATTAAGATTAGCAATTGATTAGAAAACAATAAACGATTTCCAGAACTGAAGTACTAAGCATTACTGATGAACAAATAAATTCTGGGTTATGCCAAAGATATACATTTTTTATTAGTAGTAGGCCATTGTATAGCCTTAATATTTTTATACCTAAACTGGACCCTTCCTGGGAAACCTGGCCCAACTGAAAACTGGGGGCAGACAGCTGAGAAGTGGAGGCCCCATGTTGGCCCACTGCAGAGGAGAGGACACTGGCTGCCTGGGGGACATTCATAAGGGGCCAGCTGATAGGCTGATTCTGAGAGGGAGCGGCTGGGACGTTACCAATCACAGTGGGCGTCTGAGAGTCATCAGGAATGAATACAATTTTCCCTCCTAAACTACCTGAGCCACTGTTATTGGAAATGTTTTGATTCTTTGGTGTTGAGGAGGTTAAAGCAGAAAAGTTTTGTGAGTCGTTCTTCTGTTGGGTTTCCAATCTGAACAAGTTGCCCTTAGTTGTTTGCTGAACTGAAGTTTTGTATGGACTCTTTTTTCTTTCAACTGGTAAATCCCTTTCAGGCACCTCATCCAATGACATCTGACCTCTGTTATGACCCAGAGTGGCCTCACTTCTGTCAGACTTGCTTTCCGAGCAGCTAGAAATACTTTCCTCAGTTTTACCATGTAAATCATGGTAACTATTTTTATTGGAATATACAAGATCCTTATGTTTCACACTATCAGGCATGGATTTATATATTTGGTTTTGTGAACGTGCCTCTTGTTGTTGAGATTTCCCATGATTTTTTTCACATGCGACATCAGACTTTTCAGTTCTTACAGATTCTTTTAAAGCATCTATCTCAATTACACTAGCAGTTTCACTTCCAGGCTGTCCAACAATCTGACCAGTTCTCTGAGCATTACTCTTTTGTCTATCAGCAACCTCTTTGAGGTCTTTAAAATTTAAGACCCAGTTATGTGGCGGCAGAAACTCTTTGGAGTCACCTGAGATGTAATGCTGGAAAGCGGTGAGTGAGCTGTTTGTACTTGCAGAATTTCCCATATCAATGTTGTCCTCCCCAGTTGATGGCACAACAGGCCGAAACATGGAGTCCCTCTGTGGAACGGTGAACCCTAGACTTCCAGCTCGAGTCATGCCCCCAGAATCTCTTGTAGTAGGCGGTGGAAGGTCAGACGATTCTCTCCAAAAGCCTTCTGACCTCCGGTAATTCGTATTAACAAAATCACTCTGCCCTATGCTGCCATCTTGTTCACCGGGTGTACAGTGTTGTGACACAGGGTTCCTACTGCTTCCAATTTCTCTTGTGTCAGCTGACGCTATATTAATGTCCATAGCGTTTAACTTCTGTAGAGTTTCCTTGGCAACGGCCTCCTGAATCTGTTGACTCTTCTTAAATTCCAGCTGCTTGTATATCTCCACCATCTCAGCCATGTTCTGAAGATGGTTCAAGCTTGGCAGCACAGATGACACGGTAGAGACATCACGTTCAGGCACGTCCTGCTGAATGTTGGACTCAGAAGCGTTTGGCAGCTGACAGGCCGATGTATCCGCAGCAAGTTTTTCAGGGTCTGGAGTGGACGAGGCCAGCCTGGAGTTGAACATGGGATTCGTGGCGGAGTCGTGTCCATAGACCTGACGCAAGTACTGGACTGCTCCGTAGGGGAATGGTGTACCATACAGGGAGGACAGACCTGTAAAAGAAAAGAATACATGTGTACATCACTTGAAAGACTGAATACATCACTTGAAAGACTGAATACATCACTTGAAAGACTGAATACATCACTTGAAAGACTGAATACATCACCTGAAAGACGGAATACATCACTTGAAAGACTGAATACATCACTTGAAAGACTGAATACATCACTTGAAAGACTGAATACATCGATTGAAAGACTGAATACATCACTTGAAAGACGGAATACATCGCTTGAAAGACTGAATACATCGCTTGAAAGACTGAATACATCACTTGAAAGACTGAATAAATCGCTTGAAAGACTGAATACATCACTTGAAAGACTGAATACATCACTTGAAAGACTGAATACATCACTTGAAAGACTGAATACATCACTTGAAATTAATTATATGTCAGAAAAGCCAGGGTGTGTTAATATGGTGTAAAATATTTTGGAAGATAAAACAGTTTCAGAGCAAATTCTGAATTGATTTAGGTTGAAGTAAATTGGAGGTGTTATTAAAAAGTTGCACAACCATAATTATGATAATTTCTTTAATCATAAATAGCCACAAAAAGTGGCACTTTACTGCTTAGGAAATAAATTCATGTATAATAATCTAGCTACATAGATATACACGAGGTTTGCAAAACGTTTCTAAGCAAATGGAGACATTCATTTTTCAAAGAACTACATGTACGAAACTTTCCTTATAATATTAAAATACTGTTTATTTAGAGACATGGTTTCTAAAACCCAATTGAACACTGTATATACAGGGCTTCCCCTGGCTAAACATTTTCTTAAGTATAAGTGGCCATGCTTTTGCAAAATTCTTTTAATTTTTGGAAATTTAATAGTTTTTTATGAAGAAATACTCCTAATTCTTGAAATTGAATGGGTTTTTATGAAGAAAAACTTGTAGCCAAATGGGCCAATTTGTTGCCATTGGCCCATCTGGCAAATGACAGAGGAATCAATGCAAACAAGAACATAGACACCCTACCTGGCACAATCGTACTGACATTCAATATTTTTTTATGAAGAAATACTCCTAATTCTTTAAATCGAATGGGTTTTTATGAAGAAAAACTTGTAGCCAAATGGGCCATTTTGTTGCCATTGGCCCATCTGGCAAATGACAGAGGAATTAATGCAAACAAGAACATAAGACACCCTACCTGGCACAATTGTACTGACAGGAGGGTTTTCATTCAGAGGTTTAGGAGGACTTGTTGTTTCGTTCCTCTTCACTCTGGATTTTCCCTTCGATTTTGTGGAGGGTTCTGAATGCAAAGCAGAAAATGAAAAGAATTTTCCAAAAGAATGACGATTTCCGACAAATCTGTGCTTCCAACAGCAAATTAAAGCTTTGTTTCATGTACCACACATTACATGACCATCCAACTCACTATATGATCATACCAGGGCCCCAAGTCTGTCACTATTACGTACATGTTAAGGTGTATCTTCAACACACTAATTTTTGACAAAATAAAGCAAACAATTTCTGTTTTTTTTTCACATCTCCCTCCTCATGCAAGGGCTGTAAAAACGCCTAAAAAAGCAGAAAGAACCCTGAACAAATTTATCAATACAATGTTTATAATTTTAAAGACCATAAGCTTTAGAATGATGTCCAAATTGATGGTCAAAAGTCATGCATAACAAGATAATGATACATTTCTGTTTACTTTAAAGACATGTTTGAATGCATAACAAATACAAATATTGAACACTTACTTATAACACAATCATACAAATAAGTCACTCTCTGAGAAAACAGGGTTAAATGCATGCGCATAAAGTGTCGTGCAAGATTAGCCTGTGCAGTCTGCACAGGCTAATCTGGGACGACACTGTTCGTCTAAACTGGATTTTTGTCAAGAAGAATCTTCTTTTAAATGAAAATACAATAAAACGGAAAGTGTCGTCCAAGATTAACCTATGCAGTCCTCACATGCATTAAACCCCGTTACCACAGAACGTGGCCCAATTTTTTTATTTTTTTTTTAATTCTACCTTTCTGTTTAGTTTTGAGATGGGTGAGTATTTTCTCGCAGGTCTCCATCTCATTGAAGGCCAGTGTCACCTGATCCTCTGAGTCCGTTGAGTACAAGGAGTAGCCTGCGTCTGGCCGCGACGCAGGCTTGAAAGCCTTACCGTTCTTACAGCCGTCAGACTTGGATCTGAAATGTCATAGATGTCGTGGAAATAAGCCTCGCTCAGGGAAAATGGAATTAAATGCTTGTGCGTAATCCAGATCAGCCTGCGCAGTCTACACAGGCCAATCAGGAACAACACTTTCCACTTTTATGATATTTTTTTTTTAAAGAAGGTCTTTATTAGCAAAATATCCAGTCTTGGCGGAAGGAGCTAGACTCAAAGTTAAAAATGTGAGAGAATTATGTCTTGAATGATATCCAAATAGTAGATTATTTATATTTTGATCCAAAAACCCAAACTTTATTGGCCTTTAGAAATAAGCAAGACATCATTACTCTGTGCTGGTTTTGATAATTATTGTACACTTACACTAGCCACGTTTATGCTTGCTGTATTCTGAAATTACCTTAAATGCAAATACAAGAACTTTGATTTTTTGAAAAAAGACCCAAATGTTTTGAAAAAAAAAACATGATTGCATGGACAGAGATAAAGCATTAACTGTCTTGGTGTATTTTCATGCTTTGCCCTTGTTTACAGTATCTAAATCATCATATCATGTCTGTCAGTTACCTTCTAACACTGTTCCTAGGTAAGCTGGTTTCCAGTACTCAGTGCAAACAGCACATACTTATGCCAATAACTGCCAATTGCCGTACTTGAATCAGAGGTAGAATGAGACTGGCCATAGATATAATTTCACACAAGTTATGTGACCGGGCCGGGCCAAGAATTGAACCTGAGATCCTCTGATATGTAGTACAGCTCTCTACCAACTGGGCTAACTCGCTCAGTTTTAAAATTTTAAGCAGAACTCTCTTTCTATACATGTACATAAATAAATACAGAAGTACCTCTTTCCCAGCTGTGTTGATTTCACCCCAGATTTCACACTGACAGCTTTTGGTTTTGCTGAAACCTGAAAATGACAACGAAGGTTTCATTTTGTTACCAGATTTTGTCAAACCTCAATGTGTTACTGGATTAATTAGAACTTTATTAAAATAATTAATACACACTGCCAACATAAACACATGTAAAGTCTTCAAACATGTGTACAAGAAACAAAGAATTGTAATGGATTGATATCATTTGATAACAGCACCACCAAACGCAGTTACTTTCCCTAGTGGTGTACAGTAATTGATTTGAGTTTCGGTAGACGTATGGATAAAACAACAATTTGAAAAGCACGTTGTCAATCATTAAAGGTACTTCATGGATATTTTTTCAGCAATTAATGAATATGGGAAAGTGTTATCTTTAACTGGGGAAAAGTATACAGAATATTTGATTGTGAATGGTAACATTTCCGGTACCAACTTTATTTTGAGGAAAACAGCTGAACATAAACCCTGTATTATAATGTATGTTTTAGTAATTTTGAAATTTTTATCATAAATAAAAAAGCTGTGGCTTACAGAGAGGATACTGGTTCCACATTGGGAGAAGTTACATGTACTTAAGAAATTCTCTGTCAATCACGATAAAAACAAATATTTAGTTAGGGTAACCCTTTGTGTTTTTTATGACATTCATGATATACCGTTGTTTTTAAAGAACATAAGAGAAATCACAACAAAACTTATTTCAGTTAAGAGTTCACCACTATTTTCAGTAATTGTGAAAACATTTATTTTCGTCAGCATGAAATTTCGTCATTTTAAAAAAAAATGACTATTTCGTCAGCACTTAAATTCGTCAATTTCTGATTTTGTAAAAAAATAAAATAAAATGTGTCAGTCAATATCTGATTTGTTTGTAATACCTACGGTCGCGTCAAATCGTGATGGAGAAAGGGGGAGCAGCGATTTCTTTCCTTCTTTATAATGTACCGGTAAACGGCACTTTCCCAATTACGAAAAAACTACAAATTTCCCAATTGCTGTCCAAAAAATTCCCAATTTAAGTAAAAAAAAAAGTTTTTTTTTATTTATTTTTTTATTTTGGAAAATGCAGCATTTAGTTGGTTTCCCTATGCAGCTCTATGGCTTGAACCTAAGAAAATATAATATTGACATCTTGAAAACACTTTGTTATCAATTTAAAAGTATTTGGGAGCAAAAAAATTGAATACACCAATTTCCCAATTTGAGGTTTTTACGACTCGATTTTTCCCAATTTTGAGGTTTTCACAACTCAATTTTTCACAATTGGACCGGTACGGGTACTTTTCCCAATAGGACAAAAAAATTTGCTGGGGAGGACCCTTGAAGGTCACTTATAGGAGGTGGGCCCTGTTTATATCACATTTCAATAACCTAGTTGTTTGTTATTTGGTGATAGTAACTGGTCTGTATTACTTTATGCCATTTACAAGTTCATTGTAATAAGCGGATTAGTGGGACTGAAGAACTGTTAATATACCGCTTGCCTAATGTGCATATATATCCAATATTCCATTTAAATAACATTATCAATTAAAAGAAATGTCACGTGTCAGTTAAGTACACTGTATAATCTACACCCCTTTGTATCAAAACCAGATTTTACTTGATTTCGAAACAGACGCAGTAAGTATGCGTGGATTACGTTGGATTATAATGTCTCATGTCAATGTTATTTCAGTCTGAAGTTTGTTTAAACATTTTACATATTATTTGTTAGGAAATTAAATTCGTCAATCCGTCTAATGACGAAATAGATAAAAATTAATGTTTGACAAATAATAATGGTTTCACAGTATCCTGTAAAACAAACAGTTCTATCAAGCAAAACAAATGACACATAAACAATTCAATATCAAGGATGTTAAATGAAATCAATTAAATTTGAATTTAAGCGATTGGAATATCTACATGAATGAAAATTTGACTTACAGCGAGTGTTCAAAGTTGATTAATGAAAATATGGGACAGGTAAAGTAACGCAGAGGGTGCGTTTTGGGTTAAGATGTTTTAACGGAGAGGGTACTAAACCACTTTAAGTTAACACTGTGGGTGGAGAAGACATGCAAGAAGTTTCTAGTGAATACCCATTGTAGCCACAGAAGTAATAACTTAAACAATAACCTTATATTATGCTGAATTTTATAATTATAAAAAGGTGCATTATCATACCAAATTGCAAATCAAAGTTATGGGGGTTGATCAATGACCTCAGATTGTGACCCTGAAGACATGTATGATGTTTCAATGGAATACCTTTAGTATCAACATATCTTTGGATTTGTAGCATGCGAAACTTAACTAGCCCATTACGCTGACAAACGAGTGAGTAGTAGAGCTTTAATGAATGGCCACACTCAAAATGATAGGCTTACACGTAGCATACCCATATAACAAACCTTTTGTTTATTTACAGCTGTTGACGCTTTCTTTGAGGCAGGTTTGGCAAACATTCTCTATTTTATCGACAGCTTTCTGCAACATGCACATAAGTCAATTATATACATTAAACGGTTAGTTTAAATATTGCAATGAAGAAATGCCCGTGTTTAAGACTTGTTCTTATGGTCAGCAGTTTAACATTGATTGATTCCAAAACAAGTTTGGTACCAGTACAGTCAATCTCCCTTAACCACTCAGAAACTGGTATTGATTTATATCCACCGTTGTTTCTAGGCATTCCCATTTATTATGATTTAAATTTGTTCTTCACTGATTTGTAAATCACGGACATTAAGCAAGAGTCACCGTTTTTTGGTAATCATCATTTTCTTCAGAATAAGTTAACACAATTTTAAAATGAATGGGCATAGAAATAACCAACACATTTTCAAAGACCTGTTTAAATTGAAATATTGTGAAATAAAAAAATCTTTCATTGAAAAAATGCTATCTGCAGTGCAAAATGCTCAAAATGCTGCCAGTGCAATATATCCCTTATTCTCATAGTATCCGCCCTCCTTATTGTATCGTGACTTTAACCAGTCCATTTGGAAAAACCTTAAAGAAGTGCAGGGGAGTCAATGTTTTTCAATTTGTAGAACTTTTATTTTATTTACTGTATATTAATGACTATTAAGACGATCAGTTTTATATGATTTCAGGTTTGGATTGGAAAGTAGGTCATATTAAATCCTGGGTGATGATGTGGTTCTTAAATTATTTAAGACATAATTGTGTAGTTTGTTAATGGTTTATTAGTAGGTTTATAAATTAGTTTATAATCGGCTTATTTGTGAAAAAAAATGTAGCAATATTTACAAAACAATATGGCTTAGAGTTTGTTTTTCCATTAGTAACCTATTTATAGAAAAAGCACATGAGCATAGTAACAAACCTTAGCAACCAATCAGAAGTGCCGATACGATGAGTGCCAGTATTTTGTCATAACATTGCCGATTTTAATGCCGTTTTTGGTGTTATGCCCTAGAACACATGTTAAACTATAGGTTGACACATAAAACAGGTGTGTTAAAAAAAAAATACTTAAAATATTAAAATGTAATCATTACGAGGGCCGATACCATGGGTACACATGCTAGTTATACAGAGAGGTTTCTAAATCAGATTTTCTGACATTTTTTGTCGCAGATATGGTAGTAGCCTGATAAGGTAGAACCCCAAAGTTTTTCAAGAATCTCAGAATTTACCCCTCAAGTCAAGTCAATTTTATTGACAAAGTCGGATACACAAACAAGTAAACAATTGCGCAAATGGAACCTAGGACAATTGAATCCGGGGAAAGCCTTAGATCTGCAGAAAAATCACACCCCTGATAATTTGTTATTGAACATCAAACGGAGAATGGCCATGATTATTCATGATCATCAAAAACATAATATTTCACTACATAATGGATACAAAACAAAATCGTTCATCATAGACATCAATCATGTTCAGACTTGTCAAGTTGCAAAAACAACTGGATTAAATCAATGTTTAATCAATTTCAACCTAAACCATATTGCTTGTAAAGGCAGTTATTTTACTTAAATATTCGTACATCAACCTCTAATCGCATTGACAACTCCTCTGAGTGGCACCAATAGTTAACATGTTCATGTGCGCATTCAATTGACAGTTAAATTTGGAACCATTTTGAGCCTAACAACATCCGGAAATACACGGACAAATGACTTCCGGTTAACGCCATCTAAGTAGTACTTAAATAAATGCATTTTAATTTGGATATGAATGGAGATATATCAAACCGTATGTAAATTTTCGTCAAATATAGTAAATATAACATTTAAATTTATTTCAATCATAATCATCAAACATTTCATTGAAATTGAATATTTAAAAATAGTTCTACACCAAATAGAGATCACACTCCAGTAAATTGAAAAAGTCGTACTCTGCATTGATAAAGTCGTTTCTGCCAGAGACGTAGATAACATCTATCTATCTACGTCTCTGTTTCTGCCAAGCATTCAATTTAATTATAAATATCGCTATGTGTCACTGTGCTCCTTGTAACATGATTGTCATTCTACGCTTTCTCAACTAAAGCATACACGTAAATCTCAAGCACTCTTTCAGGAGATATATATAACAAAAAAAATGTTTGTTCGTTTAAATGTAAACTGATTATAACTGGGATAATCGACTTAGAACGGTCAGTGCAAAGCATAGGAGTGGGAGGTACACCGGTTTCAGGGCTAGTCAAACCTAACTCTTAGCTCAGAATTAATAATATAAAATAATGCAAAAAATAAACAAACGTTACATGAAAATATGAAATGTAAAACGGGACGCGTGAATCGAATACTACACACAACTTCACTGATGGTATAACCATACCCAAGGGCAGCCATTGTCTTGACATGGTCAACTTGTTTGACCTCTTTTTCCTGAGAGAAGAGTGGAGCTGGTCCGGGTTTGAGGCAGTCGAGTCAATAACCCTTTTCACACGGTCCCATAGTGTAGTATATGGGGTACACCATACTGTTTTGAAACAGTTCTTACTGGCAAGCCACTGTTTTACTTACAGGTATTCATTCCATATTTATCATTTCCGTTACTGACAGACATTGTAATCAGGACAATACTTCTGCCGCCCGCGTCCTGCGCTTAGCTGCTCCCAAACCCCAAACGGGGTGAAAAACGTGAATCAAATCAAACTAACACACCATTCAGCATCAATGTTTTAATGTTTGTTTAAAGATAAAATATATACAAATGAAAGGCGTAAATGTGATATATGTATAGTGTACAAATGTATCGTGTTCTGAGAAAACTGGGCAAAATGCTTGTGCGTAAATTGTCATCCCAAATTAGCATGTGCAGTCCGCACAGGCTAATCAGGGACGACAATTTCCGCTTTTATGGAATTTTTCGTTTAAATGATGTCTGTTCTTAGCGAAAATCTAGTTAAGGCGGAAAGTGTCGTTTCGGATTAGCCTGTGCGGACTGCTCGGGCTAATCTGGAATGACACTTTACGCACAAGCATTATGCCCAGTTTTCTCAGAACACGCCACAAATGATAACATGTGTGTAACTTGTAACATACTAATTTGTTGTATCGAAATATGTTTTTTGTTTTAAAACAAATAATCAGTATATAGTTATCATGATTTACATATACGACCAAAACAACTCAAAATTGAACCTTTTAAAATTGTGCATGTAAACAGGAAATATTGCATAACATTTGTGAGATATATTTGAATGGTTAAACATGCACGCAAAAACAGATTTGTTTTCACAGGTACCGAAACTGTTAAACATATCATCCGCTAACAATATAGAAACATGGAATTGTGTTTTCTTACGAATGGAAACGCTGGATATGAATGTTAATGGTTGGCAAACATATGTGCTGCTTTTTAAAAATATGATCACTGGTTAACTTTATCATTTAATCCAATAAAAATTCAAGCAAGCAAAAAAGCATGTAAAAAAATGGAAACAACAAAATTTATGGTCTAGCTACCATGTTTTGGTTTCAATGTTTAAAGAATGTTATATTTAAGAAATACACATACCCCTACTAGAAATAAAGGCAACGAAGTTTATGATATTTGTACAATGTAATTAATAACATAATAAATAACATCCAACCACAGGGCAAATGGTCTCTCCACAGTGTAACTTTCAAAGGTCAATATGAAATCAAATTCATGGCAAAATTCACTAAAAGATTAAGTACATTATGCATTTAACTTAATTGTTTGGTATACTTGTCTGATTGCTTGATAAACTTGTAAATCTGTTGTTAAGACTAACAAGAGCACCACAGAGCGGGTGCCAACGCTCGGCTGTGGGTGCAGTTATGAATAAAAAAAAAAAAAAAAGACCTTTGACCTGGAAGGATGACCTTGACCTTTCACCACTCAAAATGTGCAGCTCCATTAGATACACATGCATGCCAAATATCAAGTTGCTATCTTCAATATTGCAAAAGTTATGGCCAATGTTAAAGTTTTGGGACGACGTGGACGCGGACGGCGGAAAGACGAGCTGACTATGACAATACCTCGGGTTTTCTTCGAAAACAGCCGAGCTAAAAATTAACTTTAAGATTTTTTTTATTAAATATATATGATTGCATTGAGGCAAACAATTAGTTTATACTTAAGTTAATTGAAACCTTCAACTACATTTTAATGATTATTTTAATGAATTACACCAATGAAAGCAATCTTTAATAATGGTGATATTTCATTATAAGTTCAAAATCACGTCTATGTGAATATAGCCACATAGTCAAAGCCATAGTAACAACAAGTTTAGAACCTTGGTAACCACATGTTTTGAACTAGTCTATGGTTACCAACGGGTAACAAAATATATATATATATATAGCAACAAAAGGCACTATTTGCCTAATTTCCTTGAACGTTTCTTCATAGCTGTCGTTCACGATGGTGGTGTCGAAGTAGCTCTTGTAGACTTTCTCAATCTGCGCAGACTCTTCAATGATTTTAAAGAAGTCTTCCTCCTACAAAAGGCATATAATAACAACTTTTACGTAAAACACTTAAGTCACTTGTGATGTCATCCCTTTAACACTCAGATACGCACTTTGACGTGTTTGTAGTCTCTTAGAAAATAAAAATTCAATTGAAGACCTTTCTTTCTAGATTCAAGTTTTGAAGCCTTCGTTTTCGTCAAAAAGATGCTGATTAGCAGTAAACATGATGGATTATTTAGTAATACTTGGTGTTTTTCATTTCTGGGAAATTAAATTTTAATATTTATCAAACTTGTTGTTGAAAACGCTTTGTCCATGTTTATTGTTCTTTAACGCTTATATAACCTAAATTTTATTGCATCTTACTTAATGATTAAATTAGTTTTTGCAAGCTGTTAAAAGTCTTGATCCTTGTGAAGGCAGCGGACTGTGTCGTTTTCCTTAGTTCTATTTATAGCCAGAAGACATGTCTAGCAGCCTCCAAAAGCAACATAAGTATGGTTGCCTGTACATCTAGAAACGATACAAAGTGGGGTTTCTTGTGTGAGGTATGATGACCTTTCAATGAAGAAAATATCAAGTGCAAATATAACAAGCAAATTCTTTGAATTGATATCCCCTGCCAATTTCAAAATTTTGTGACAGACCGAATGACGGACCGACAACGCCAATTCAATATCCCTTTGCCTTTGGCCGGGCATTTAAAGCTTCTTGACTAATGGAGCAACAATTGAGAGTCCATCATGCTTGTGTACCAATAAATAGTTTACCACAATGCAATATCCCTTACAGCCTTAAAGTCTTATCAGCTTTGTTTGCAAATATGATGATAGGACCTTTTGCTGTCAATATAGGACAATTTTGCACCATTGTGGATTCCATTATTCTGTTTTCCAAGCCATTATGATTTAACCCTCACGTCTTTACATGCACGAAATAAAACCTGTTTGTTTTGCATTTTCAATGTTTGACAGTTTGTATTTGGCAGATTAAGTATCTGGGTATGGAAAGGATTACATCATTTACATGCCAGTAGTACACCCATTTATGCCGAGTGGATTCTCCCATCCTTCTTAATTGGATCAGTCCATTTCCAAAATTAGGGATGTCTAGTATATTTATTTCTATATTTAGAATATTTCTTACAGAAATTCCTTTAGGCAAACAGCGCAGACCCTGATGAGACGCGGCATTATGCGGCGTCTCATCTGGGTCTACGCTGTTTGCCAGGGCCTTTTTTGTAGACGCTAGGCATAAATGGGTTAATCAAATAGATATGAGCCTCACTCTTGAAAAATAGAGATTTAAGCATGTTTATAAAGTGTCGTCCCAGATTAGCGTGCGCAGTCTACACAGGCAAATAAGGGACGACACTTTCCGCTTTTATGGTATTTTAAATTTAAAGGAAGTCTCTTTTTAGCGAAAATCCAATTTAGGTGGAAAGTCTTGTCCCTGATAAGCCTGTGCGGGCTGCTCACAAGCATTAAGCCCCGTCTTCCTAAAGAGAAGCACATATGCAAAGATTCTGCTTAAAAAACGGGATGGGTTTGAAAACGATTTAAAGTGACTTTAAACCATAAGACTACGTCCTACCCTTCATCACAGGATGGGTCACACTGTCTGCAAATCTTGGTCTCATCTGGGTAGTAGTAATGGGCCGTAAGCAGGGGCGCAGGGCACTCACTCATACATTCGGACGTGTTGTTCGGGCCAAGGAATTTCACATTTTTGCAGGCTGTACACTGGGTGGCGTTCTGTGGAAGAGAAATTATGCAGTCACTTCATAACCATGAAAACATCGGGATAAAATAATATGATAATTATAACACCAGGTGAGTGTCCAAAAGACAAATATTTATTTAAACATGAAAAAAAAATTGCCAAGGCTTGTGGTTCAAGTTTTCTACGCTTCATTAAATAGACATATTTATATTCAACCTAGTATTCTCTTCTTATAATCTATTTAATTTAGCTAAATTGCACCCAAAGCTGAAGGCTTATTTAATGCTCTTGGGTTTGTTTCCTGGGTAGAACCAGTACTTGGTGTCTTTGGGGGAGATCTTAAGTATGTCCCACAGTGGGGGTCCAACTCTTGACCTCCCAGTCACTAGGCAGACACCATGTCCTCTACTCACCGGCCCATGGCAGCCTACAGCGCACTGCTCATGGCAGCTCTTGCACATGTTGTCGGGCACCTCATACTGCATCTCCTCATCCTGGCAGCTGGCCACACACTTGTTGCTGCCCTCGAGTCGCTTGTTCTTGCAGCGGAGACACATGCGGGGCCCTGGGCCCCAACACCCATGCTCCGAACACTCTATGTCACATCTCTTGTTCTCTGCCTCTGTACGGGCATGGGGAGAAATGGGGTCAACATTTGGCTGTATATGGTGGACATGAAGGGTATGCTCTCTGTACAAAACTACGTATCATTACTCAGCTTTAGAAGGTCAAAATATGATCATTATTGGAATTGTGGTAGTTCACACTGTAACTTATTGTTTTTAAGTTCTCCTATGTAAAAACAATTTGCAAAATTTGTCTTGACTTCTTATTTTGACCTTGACCTTTGAAGGTATGAGATGGGTAATACATGCCAGTGGAATGGGGGAGTGATAGACGTTGTGAAAATATATGCCTCCCTTAGGAGGTTTTAAGAAAGAAAATTAATGGCATTTAATATTAAAAGACTATTAAGTAAAATACATGGTTTTGCACTGAGTCAAGCATACATTTATAATTACAAATACACATGCAAACAAACTCACACATAAACATAAATATAAGAGTTGAAATTATAATTTATTTCAAATGACTTAAAGCAAAATAGATTTTATTTAATAGTTCTATTGTTGTAATGTTAAAAAAATATGTTTTTTTAAGACAATTTGTGAAACTTCTTTAATAAAGATGTAACTTATTATGTTAACACACAATGTGGACTACACATGTGAGATTGAAGCCACTAAATATGATGAGCGGGTTTGAAAAAAAAAACACATTACCAGAAACAAACATTTTAAATTTAAGAAAGTAAAATGAAAAATAAAAGATAATTTACTTTATTACATTGTAAAGAAACGTATTTATCAAATGCATTCATTCCATTTTCAGTGGTTTCAAACTCAACTTGAAATAGCCTGACACAAAAGACCTAAAACACATATCCACATCCTTTCTTACGCCGCACCATTGACATAATTCATATAAACAAAATTTGATTATTCTGTTGCCAAGCCAAATCAAGCTTCATCTTTGTTGAAAGAACTTTGTTCTATGCAAATTGTTAACCATTTGCATGCTGGGTAATTTGTCGTCTGCTAAAATGTCGTCTGCTGAATTTCTTAAATAAGCATTTTCTTTGATTGTTTTTCAAAGAATACTATCCGAATAGCAAACAGTTTGGATCCTGATGAGACGCCACGTTCTGTGGCATCTCATCTGGATCCAAACTGTTTGCAAAGGTCTTCAAAATCTGGTTCCAGCGCTCAAAGGGTTAAAGACCTTCATTTGGTACCTTCTCAATGTATAAAACATGTTGTCTTTAAACAAAGATGAACTACTTTTGGGATTTAACAGTTGATTATATTAGGAACAACATATATGTTAAACACATCAACGCAAAACATAAATAGTGAAGTATAAGTAAACAGGTAGGTATAATGAAGAAATTATCTGAAATAAAAACTTAAACTAGAATTATTGAACCGAAACAACAAAGATCATAGACAAACATAAAATGAACAGAGCTTTTGATATTGTTGCATAATAGCTACTCAAAAATAATCATAACATTTATGACCAATAAAAGAAAATGTTTTTTGTAAAAAAGATCCTTTAGTAAATGAAATATTGGGTCATCAACACTGGCTGAGGATTGCTCGTGTTATTATTAAGTCAGTGCACAAAAATGGGTGATTTATAGGTCAATTCCATCTCTTTTCAATTTAATATTAAATACTAATTGTTTCAAAATGAAACCCAATCCCCCGAAAAAAAAACATTTTAACTATATGTAACAGACCATGCACTGCAACAGATTTTTTCCCGCAAATACAAATATGGTAATGCTTCATGGTGCAAATTATATTTGTCTATTTTATGAGATCTGCTGTGAAAAACTATTTTGTTTATTCAAACAGAACATAAAATTATAAAACAAGCAATTAGCCTCCCATGAAATAAATAGAAACAAAAATTGAGTTATTAATAATTTAAATGGCATCACATTTACGACTTATAATGTTTGCAAAACATGGTTAAGTTGAAATAGCAAGGAATTTTCCAACCTGATTATTAAAAAATAAATAAAAATATATGCAAACAAACACACAGCAAGTTTGTGAGATGGTTATGGTTTGAATGAAGCATGAAGTATTATTTTAGAAAGGAGCTGGGGGTCCAAGCTTGGTTGCAATCGTTTGTGGTGCCAGGGGCTACTTATTGGAGTGGAGAACATAATTACACTTCATATCAATAAGTAAGTAATCTGTGATGTGTAAGGTCATAATAGTGAATGTGATGTTGAGGGTTGATCATAAAACTTCTGTATCTCATACAGAATCATTCAGTCTGTACGACCGTTTCACAATCAACCCTCGATTTATTTCCTGGAAGAGATGGTGCATTTCTGTCACCAAAAGGTGCACAAAAAGTGGTTCAAAGGAGTGGTACAAAAATGGTTAACTTGCATTTTAATGCATTCAAAATCTAGCCACAAAAATCGGCTGCACATTTTGTGAGTGTTCAATCAAGAGCCACAATAATTGACCACTTTTAACATCGACTAAAAACTGCCACTACGCTATGAATTTCTACCCAAAATTTAACCGAAAACAGACAATTTGAAACTGCTTCCAGATAAAACTGTATGCTTATTTAAAGCATACAAGAAACAAAAAATGACATGCTAGAAAATAATTGCCTGACAAAATATTATTTTAAATTGTATTTCAAAATGTTCATGCAGCAAAATTGGATCAGAGCAATTGTGGACAAATGGGTAAACCGCGGGAAGGGACATGACAAAACACAATCAAGTACTAACACTATCAGATAATTCTTAGCGTGGATAAAAACTGTTTGCTTAGAACAAATGGAATATCATACAGGGAAAAACATTGATTAATATTGTAGATTTTTATAGAAAAAAATTAAATGCAAATTCATAATCCCCCTTGAAAGTTTACACTGTATAATTTGTAACAAAACCTGAATGAAGAGACCTTCATGTTGTTTTTTTGGGGGGACTATTATTAAACACCAACAATTGATACCCTCAAATTTATACTTAGAGGAGGACTCTCTTGTCAGACTGTTAATGTTTCCAGGGCCTGCTCTGCCTTTCACCAAATTAGCAAATGGCTACAAATAAGAAAATTAGGCTCAATACATTTCCATTTGGCAATAACTTTTTCTTCATAAAACCCCATTATACTGATAAAATGTGAAGAATTTCTGTGTTCTACCGTAAATCTGGCTCAAGAACATTTTGAGTCAGGGGTTGCCCTGTGTTTCATGCTTAATTTAGGCAAGAAAATGTGTTTTCACACAACTATTTAGCAACGACACAGACAGTGTACATGCTGACTATAACATTTGGCTGTCCCAAACAAAGTATAAACAAGATACATGGCATTGCCAGGAGACCAGGTTTTCAATGTATAAGTTATTAATTTAAATAAATAATTGTGCAATACCTAGTTAGGTTTGCATGTAAGCTACCTCCTACATATGCAATACTAAAGTTATAGAGCAGACAGCAGTTTTTCCTTTCAAATAACAGAAACCTTGACCTTGATCCAACTGGTCGCAAATGCAATCCCAAGCTGGGTCTGCATGTGATCTAATTACAAACAACATTTCAGAACAATACCCACTTGAAAACGCAAAGGCGAAAGAGTTTTTCTATTTTTATAAACAGTGACCTTGATCTTGACCCAAATGGTCTCAGATGGAATCCCATGATAGGTATACATGTAAACTACAGACAGACACAATTTCAGACAATACCTCCGTCCAAGCAAGTTATTGGGCAGAAACCACTTATTTCCACCTATTTTTAGTAACAGTGACCTTTACATTAACCAGACTGGTCCCCAACAATTCCCATGCCAAGTCAGCATACGAGCAACAAACACACTCAATTTCAATGCAATACCTTCATTCATGAAAGTTATACACCAGAAATTATTTTTTTAATTTTAAGTTACAGTGACCTTGACCTTCACCCTATGCGTCCCACATAAATCCGAAGCAAGGTCTATATGCAAGGTTGCTTTATCCAAAGTTGTATCAAGATTAGTAAATTCTAACTAAACTTAATGACCTTACACCTCTTGTTTCCCCCTTTTTTAGTAAAATGACCTTGACCTTAACCTGCCTTGACCCAAAACCTATTGCAAGGTCTTCGTTTAAGCAACCTGCACACACAATTTCAGTGCAATAGCTCTATCCAAACTAAAGTTATTGAGCATAAACTGGTTTTCTATTTTTAGTTACAGGGACCTTGACCCCACACACCCCAAATACAGCTTGCTTTATCAAAAGCTTCGTGAAGATAAGTCAGGTAAACTAAAGTTATCGACCCGAAATCATCTGTTTGATGACAGCCATACCCAAATCAACTTTTAAAAAACCTGGTCAAAAATGGCCTTGCAAAAATTATATTTCATTCATTACACTCAGTATGCACTCAAATTTGAGTTGAATTTTGATTTTTCTAGTGTTTTCACACTATAAGCATCTATGTTTCTGTATGCAAAATGAGTGTATCTGCATAATGTACCCCATGCACATGTTTAACACAACCGTTTTATATCCTGGGCAGTTGTCAAAAATACAAAAACAGAATATTTATTGCAAATATATTTCCATGTTACACAAATTTACTTTTGAACAATTAGTTGAGTTTGAAAACAATTGCAAAAGTAACTTAAATGAAATAAGTCAAAGTTCTTTACATCTATTCTTTCAACAATTAACAATAAGCTGTCACAGACAGTGAATGCCTTGCTGCAGGTAAACTGTTGTAGAAATAAAACAGTTAGAATTTGCGATCAAATTTTTAAGAAAAAGAAAAAAAAGCTATTCAGTTTATATTTCTGTGTTTGTGAGCGGAACACCACATTTATCAAATCTAACTCTTCGATATAGCAAAGCTTTGCGTTGCGAGCAAATCCGACATCGCCGTTTGTAATTTGTTTGAGGGACGTAAGCCCAAGCCATTCGAAATCTGTCTGAATGACTGACCTGCTGAATGACGACCTAGATTTGGAGAAAATGGTGAAAATAGACAAAAAAGACATCAGTACACAAATCTGGATTATATGTATTTCTGAGTAGTATGATATAAATCTAAAACAACCAGCAACACTAACTAGCGCATGGCTTTCCAATTTTAAGACTTTTATTATTATGTTCAAAATTTAAGTAAGTACGAATATTTAAATAAAGCAAGTCATGAAACTTGTTCATGTCAAAATTTAATGATTTTGCAGAATTCGTTTTTTTTGTAATATGAAAAAATATATTACAAATGTCTAAAATCTAGATATTTTGGCATGTACATTTCATATCCTGATAATTTCTCAACAGTACCGGTAAACGTAAAAAATTATTAATATATTGAAAGGTTTACTGAAAACAATGCCTGTATGCCAAAAGTGTTGTTGGTTTAAAAGCTGTATATAAAAGCAAATTCTGTTTTTTGGGCTCTGTTTTAATTCTCTCATTAAAATGACAATTTTCACAGAATCTAGCGAAAAAAGTTGACATCAAAATCCACGGTTCGGTGGCTTTGAAGCAGAAACAAGAAAATTAGTTAATTCCCAGAAAACAAATTTTGCATATGATTCCCTACAAAGATACAAACATGAAAAGAGACAACAAAAATGGTTACCAACACAACTATTCTTCATGGTAACAACTTTCTTTGTCCCTGGGCTATATAATTCTACGGAAAACTTACCGCATATGGATTGATTTGAGTTGCTTCTCTGAATTAATTTCTGTTTAATGCTTAAGTGTATAATACTCATGTCCAAATCGTTTAAGTAACACATGGCACTGTTGAGCATAATTAGGGTGCCCCCGTTACGAATTTGACGCAACGAGACTAGTCCAAGGTACTCGATGCTGTCCGTTTTAAGAATATTTAATGCATGGCCAGTTGACCTGTGTCAAAAGAAAAACAGAAATACAAGAGGATCATGAAAGAAAGAATTAACAATTATATAATTAAAACAAAACAATCTTTTCTAAGCATTCCCTGACAATTCTAAATAGCAAATTAATAAGCATCCCGGATCATTTTCAAGCCCTTTTCAAGAGAAACCTTCATTTTCAAGCACTTTTCAAGGTCTGTTCAAACCCTGCTAGNGTTTCCTGGGTAAAACCAGTACTTGGTGTCTTGTGAGACTGCAACCTCGAACATAGACAGTTGATATTTACTGAGCACTAAGCTTAATTGGGGGAAAAAATTGTTAATATGAAAGCTTGAGAAAAAAAAACCTGCCCAGGCCATTATTAAGACCCCCTTTCCTCCTCTACTACCCTACCCGGACAGAAAAGTAATAAAAGACACAATGTTTTTAAATGCTCAGTCTACTATTACATGTATCATAACATGAGATTTAAACTACACATAAAATCCTTGTCCACATTGCAACCTAAAAGCAGGATCAAAATCACCAAATATCCTGCATATATGCAACAATATTTTTTTCCAAATTTAATGGGCTTGTTTAAACAAATTTCATGGGCTTGTTTTAACAAATTTCATGGGCTTGTTTTAACAAATTTTATTGGCTTGTTTTAACAAAAATATAGACTTGTTTTAACAAATTTCATTGGCTTTGTTTTCAATTCTTTTGGTGTCATTCTCTTGTGGAATTTAACACAGACTTATTATGATCAATATCACACTTGTTCATCATATAAAGCTGTGAAATGATTTAACATTTGTGATATACACATCTTATAATATGAATGTTCCTTCTTTTAATTTTGCTTCAATAGATATAGCTTTATTCTGTTTGTTTTTTTTTATATATTTGAAAACAATGGTAAAAGTTTATTTATTTTTTTGAAAAAAAAAACAACAAAAAACAAACATATTTATTAATTGATTCATTTCCAAAGTAGTAACTTTAAGTTGTATTGCTTGAAGGAAAAGGACTTCAGTTTTTGCCAGATAACCAAACACTATCTTAAAACACGAATTGCTAAGGAGAGATGACCACTGGTGCAATAATAAATTTAAATTAAGCAATGATCAACAACCCTGCATGAGATTAAGAAAGAAAGATTTGTTAAGAACAAATACACAAACACAAATGCACACTGCCTTTGACCACACACAAAAACATGGAAGTACATTTATTTTAACCCTATACACAGAAACCCCTCACGTATATGAACAGTTATAGTTATTGAATAAACTTCTATATGAAACTTAATTTTAAATGATATTGAAATCAAGACATATAAGAATAAAAAAAGACAGAAACTCAGCATGATATTTAAATTGGACGAAAATGGATTATACACTTTTCGGTTACTGGAAATCATCTTAATTTTTCTGAGCAATCAAACACACATTGTATTTAAACTAAAGTGTGTCACAGACACTGTCATGCATGATGCCCCCACAAGACATGTTCGGACACAGACAAATCCTGTATGTATTCTACAATAGACAAAAAGAGAAAGAGACATAATTCTGCCAAACTTCTCACAGCAAATATTCCATCCACTACACATTAATGTCATTTGACTGTAAAAGTTTGAGTAAGATTAACCAAGTAGTTAAAGTGGAGTTCAAAACACAAACTTCAAGGGCTATATTTTCTATAGTATAAAAACAGACAAATGGCCATTATTCTGCCAAAACTTGTGGCAGCCAAAATTCTTTGAGTTGAAATCATCTACATATTAAGGTTATTCAACTCTTAAGTTTGAGAGCTATCCACTAAGTTATTAAAGAAAAGTTCAAAACACAAGCTTCAGGCAACTGTATATCTGAGAAAAAACAGACAAAGGGCCATAATTCTGCCAAAACTATTTACCAATAGTATAGACCGACATACAAGTGCAATGCTAAATGCCTTCCACTCAGGGGGATCATAAAAAGCAATTAAAAAGTTTCAATTATAAAGACATAACTTTCTCAAATTTATAGTAAGATATTTTATGCAACCTTGAAATAACCATTTAAAATTACAAAGCGACACATTTTTAATAAGCAATTTATCCTCAAACAATAATCACTTGCTTGTGCCTTTAACAATAATAAACTCACTTGTGCCTTAAACAAAAATAAACGAATTCCACTTCACCATGTTATTGAACTCACCTTCCAAAACTGTTTAAAAACAATTAATGGTATTAGTGTAAGTGCACTCAAAACATTGAAATTGATAATGGTTTCCTTATATCAATGCTTTCTAGCGCTTTATCAAAAATAGGTAAAGATTCAGAGAAAAACAGGAGGTTGAATCTCTCTATTAGTTCTCTCCCTTTCTGGTACATTATTAAAATGCAGTTTACTGTAAATAATCAATGAGATATGAACAAGTTTATGTGTCAACCCTTAATTAAAGCACTCAAGGAAAATATCTGTACTTGTTATTCTGTTTTAAATTATAAATGCTACTTTAAACTGTTCTCCAGAGTGTTAAGAAAAATTAAACCAAAATAGAAAGTAAACTAACTGGAAGCCTTATGAAACATGTCTATATTTCACAAATCTATTTTAAGATAATTGTATGATTTTCAGTTTATACATGTTTGGACTAAACAACTCTATGGGTTTTCTGATTAGATAAGAAAAAATATCATCAAAATATATCATCTGAATAAAAAACTGACAATATTTAAAAAGTATTTTTGATTCATCTTTTAGGGCTGTGAAAAGTCGTTTGCAAAATCAGCTGAAAATGTTAAACAGGACTGGTTGTTGCCTTATTTTATTGTTTATGACTTTTTAACTTGTTCATCGCAATTAAGCCAGCTATTTACCATTAAATTGTTGCTTATTTTAGCTCTAAATGCTTTTTTATTTATTGACAACCAACATTGTGAATAAAATACCAAACTTAACAATGCCCATATTAACTGCAAGCATTTTATGACAAATCTTATGACACCATTGACAAATTTGTTGCCAATTTAAACATTATAATGTTCCTCTTTACTTGACACTGTCACTTTAGAATAAAATCTAAAAAAAATAATAATGTCTTTGTGCATTTATTTTACTTCAAGAGCCCCCCTTTTTTTAAACATTCATTTTTAAACATTATATCCAAGTAAACTTTTCGCCATGGCGGCATTCCTGACAAACCTTAATGAATCACAGAATACAGTTGGTTGAGCAAATGATAGAACGAAAGACATTCTTAATGATTGGATGTGAGCAATTATGCTTAGAAATGGGCTGAAACATTTAAGAATGTTTGGCGATCAATCACCTATATTATTCCAGATGTTATAAAATGAACATTCAATGGGTATTAAATAAGGTGTCAATATTGATGCGCATTATATACACTTTTTCGAGAATGGTAACTTGAACCTGAATGCAGGGTTTGATTGCATGATGTATAAAGTTGTTTGTTTTTTTCTTGTCCATCATAGACTCAGTTTACATGCTACAATGAACAATGATGAACATAACAGCAATCCTTACTATAAGGATTAATTTTTACCAGCCTGATTTTAGTGTGAGCCTGGCATTTGCAATCAGAATGTTATATGACCAGTTTTTTATATTTATAAATTTTGTATAAACAATAATTATTGACAATACTTTTTGGCATTACATCTATTCATCAAGCTTATTGGACTTAATTTATTTATTTTTTCTTCACTTTCATTTAATAACACTATATTAGACACTGCAAATATTGTAATTCAAAGCCAATGAAATTTCACTTGAACAAGTTAAGCTTTATTTAAGATTATTATCTACTCAGGTAACATATTGCAAGATTTGTTTCCACAGTTTTTCAAGCCGCACTGAAATCTGTCTCACATTCACATTCCCTGTTACCCAGACATATTCAACAAGCTATTGCCAAGCAATGATGTGCCCTGCCGGCTCCACCATTGTCAGATTTTTTTAATTGTATTTGTTGCCATAGCAACCAGAATTCTTGACGTAGAAACAAAATGA
>VMBQ01006777.1:28671-51799 GCA_007657795.1 Dreissena rostriformis | reverse complement strand
CAGCTTCATGAGATACACATGCATGCCAAATATCAAGTTGCTTTCTTCAGTATTTCAAAAGTTATGGCCAATGTTCAAGTTTTCGGACGGACACACAGACTAACAGACAGACAGACCGTCTGACAGTTCAACTGCTATATATGCCACCCTACCGGGGGCATAAAAACATGATTTAACAGTGCAATGACTTGATAATATTGGAAATTATATTTAATATTATCGAAATCTGTAAAGTCTCTCCAGGATCAGAATACCACTCACTTGGATCCTTCTCAACAACATTGGCTGGATCTGAGAACTGACGCTGGTGACCTATCCGAACTGAGGCTGGCTTGTCAGGGGGGTTGGGAACTCGCCTTATGCCGTCCCCACCTCCATCCCCGCCCTGGGATACCCTTGGTCGCAATGACCCAGAGCCTGGTTCCTGGTCGGAAGTCAGGTTATCTGAAGAGAAGGGACTATCTGTAATACAACGAACATCACGATCAATACCGCATGATTATCCATGAATAAAGTACAAGGAATAAGACTACAAATAATGGTTTCAAATGAAACTAATAAAGAGTGAAGATTTTTTATTTATTAATGGTGCTTTAAATACACATTAATAATATGTGAGCATGTTTGCTTGCGGTAAAACATTTCTTTATGAATTGAAATTATATTATGCANGCATTTTTTATTTATTTATGGTGCTTTAAATACACATTAATTATATATGAGCATGTTTGCTTGCGGTAAAACATTTCTTCATGAATTCAAATTATATTATGGAAAATATTTTTAACTGAAACAAGAGATGTGTTTGTCAGAAACACAATGCCCCCTTTTGCACCGCTTTGGAAAAAAAATCTAAACCTTTACGCAAAACCTAAACGCAAAACCTAAACGCAAAGTGTGACGGAATTTCAGACAGACGGACAGACAGACGGACGGACAGACGGACAGTGCGATCACTATATGCCACCCTACCAGGGGCATAAAAAGCCTAAGCTTCGGATAGTTAACACAGATTAAATAGACAAGAACTATCACTGCAAGCAATGGACAGTGAAATGAACTTAGTTATTGTTCTATGAACAAAATGTGGATCAATCACTAAAAAGCTAGTCACAATAGGGACAAACACACCAACACAGACAGTCAGACACACCTCAACGTCAGATGCCATAACATATTGTATTTATCATGTTTTTCATAAACTATATGTTGAAAAAGGAACATAACTAAGAAACTGCTTAGGTAGGAGAATGAAAAAGATGCTCTGATGACAACAAAGCACTCACATGAGTTCAAGTTACCCTCAATTCTCAATGACTTGACCTGGTGACATAATTAATGACCCCACGTGACCCAGATTAAAACTTGGGCTTGATATCGTCATGTATTACATTCTTATCATGTTCATTCACTATTGAGTCTAAAATGTGGCTTGTAGAGCAGAAATATTTTTTTTCTGACCTGGTGATCTTTTTTTTGGCGCCACTTGACCAAGAATCGAACTTGTCCTTGGCATTGTCAAAAATTAACATTCTGACAAAGTTTCTTCAAGATTGAGTCATAAATCATTAAATGTAGCTTCTAATATGGTAACAAGATATTTTTATAAGATTTAACATAATGACCCAGTTTTATGACACACATGACCCACATTTGAACTTGGTGTAGAAATTGTCAAGATTAACATTCTGACAAATTTTAAAGCAAAAGAGTCATAAATATGGCTTTAGAGTGGTTCGACGGTTTTCCAACAGTGACCTAGCGTTTGGATTTGGGACCCAGATTCAAATTTGGCCAAGATTTTGTCAAGTTTCATCATGAGAGTGAAAAATGTGGCGTTTAGAGTGGTAAAGAGCTAAATATTGTTGACACACAATGCACAACACAGGTCGGACATTGACTGATCACATGNAAAGCTAGTCACAATAGGGACAAACACACCAACACAGACAGTCAGACACATCTCGACGTCAGATGCCATAACATATTGTATTTATCATGTTTTTCATAAACTATATGTTGAAAAAGGAAAATAACTAAGAAACTGCTGAGGTAGGAGAATAAAAAAGAGGCTCTGACAACAACAAAGCGCTCACCTGAGTTCAAGTTACCCTCAATGACTTAACCTGGTGACATAATAAATGACCACACGTGACCCAGATTAAAACATGGGCTTGATATTGTCGTGTTAAACATTCTGATCATATTCAATCACTATTGAGTCTAAAATATGGCTTGTAGAGCAGAAATATGTTTTTTTCTGACCTGGTGATCTTTTTTGGCGCCACTTGACCAAGAATCGAACTTGTCTTTGGCATTGTCAAAATGAACATTCTGACAAAGTTTCTTCAAGATTGAGTCATAAATGTGGCTCCTAATATGGTAACAAGTTTTTTTTTATAAGATTTGCCATAATGACCCAGTTTTAGGACACACATGACCCACATTTGAACTTGACATAGAAATTGTCAAGATTAACATTCTGACAAATTTTAAAGCAAATGAGTCATAAATATGGCTTTAGAGTGGTTCGAAGGTTTTCCAACAGTGACCTAGCGTTTGGATTTGTGACCCAGGTTCAAATTTGGCCTAGATTTTGTCAAGTTTCATCATGAGAGTGAAAAATGTGGCGTCTAGAGTGGTAATGAGCTAAAAGTTGTTGACACACAGTGCACAACACAGGCCGGACATAGACTGATCACATGTGAGCTTTTGAAGTTAAGGGGAGCTAAAAATAAATGCACATGAACAACTTCATGTCATAAGGTTGATTGCATGCAAGTTTGAATGTGGTATATTGAAGTTTTGGAGTTACACTTAGCATCATGATGATTTATTTTATGCTTTCCAGAGGTTCATAGAGAAATATCAGTGAATTCAAACTGATAACTCACTGTTTCAAACAGTGAAAATTTACAGTGAAAATAAACAGTGAAAAAAAATCGAAAATTTTCATTGTTTTACCGGAACTATTTTTTTGGCAAAAATACAAAAATAATCCTTTGTAAGCATAAAATTAAAGAAAATTTGTTGGATTTGGTGGAATATCAATTTAATATTACTCGTGATCATAGATTATTTTTTTTTCTATGATCACCAGTGAATTAAAATCGATATTCCACCAAATTCAACAAATATCCTCTATATAATACAGCCAGCTAAAGAGTATTTCCAGTAAACATTAATTAAGCCCTCCTTACCTTCAGCTCTTGAACTGTTTTGAATGCTTCTGTTTGACTGATTGCCCACCTGTAAGAAATTACAAGTCTTTGCAATCTATTTTAGACATAAATCTAAATGTTCTTAGCAAATGTTAAAACAGTTGTGCAAATGACATTTACATGAAAACATTTATGTTCAAATGTATCTTAGTTTTTGTTAAACAATTCCACACTAATACTTATCTGAATGTACATGCATTATTACAATTTATAGTTTACTTTGTCACAGACACAGATTATACCATGGCACATATTTGGACCAGATAACATTATTGTTGTGCTACCAATACTTATTATTCCTTTAAAACATTTTATATCATATATAGTTTTACTTTGGAAAAATAGGAATAATTTAGCTCAAGATCGTCACATCCACATTCCTTGCATTACCTTCACCTATGGTTTGAAAATCATCACCTAATGGTTATAAACTATAAGCAAAAGACCATGCTTCTGCAAAAAAATGATAAATTATTTTATGTACAATCATATAAATGTTTAGGTTCTTTAGCTGCGGTTAAAGCTACAAAATGGCAGGATGGTTGTACATATTGCTGGACAAGGAAAAGTGGTTTCAATTTGTGTGAGGACACAAAACAGTAGCTACAAGTAGCAAACATCATGTAAAACTTTATACACAGTTTCGTAGCAAGTTAAAATATTTATTAATAAATAGACACAGTAAAAATATACACTTTCTCATTTATTATTATTGCCCTTTAACAGGCTTTCTTAAATTTTGTTTTAATTAAGTTTGATTGGTAAATTAACATGCGGAAAATGTTGTCCGTTTTTTAAAACAAACTTTGGAAGTTAGAATTGTATGTATAATATTACAGTGTCCAACAAGGGACAAAATTGTCACAAAACCAGGTTTTCAATAAAAAAGTATGATAAAGGAGACAACTGCAACTCAAAATGTGAATTGCTACTGATTNTTCAGTTTTACCGGGTTTTTTTCACTGATAATATCTGCAGCTTTTTACATCTGTCACAGACACAGATTATACCATGGCACATAGTTGGACCAGATAACATTATTGTTGTGCTACCAATACTAATTATTCCTTTTAAACATTTTATAACATATATAGTTTTACTTTGGAAAAATAAGAATAATTTAGCTCAAGATCGTCACATCCACATTCCTTGCATTTCCTTCACCTATGGTTTGAAAATCATTAACTAATGGTCATAAACTGTCAAAGTTTGGATGAAATCTGGCAAGCATTAAAAGAGAAATCGAGACTGCAATATTTCAGGACATAATATATTATATATTCTTTAGTGGAGAAAAAAGCAAAAGACCATGCTTCTGCAAAAAAAAGATAAATTATTGTATGTACAATCATATACATGTTTAGGTTCTTTAGCTGTGGTTAAAGCTACAAAATGGCAGGATGGTTGTACATATCGCTGGACAAGGACAAGTGGTTTCAATTTGTGTGAGGACACAAAACAGTAGCTACAAGTAGCAAACATCATGTAAAACTTTATACACAGTTTCGTAGCAAGTTAAAATATTTATTAATAAATAGACACAGTAAAAATATACACTTTCTCATTTATCATTATTCCCCTTAAACAGGCTTTCTTAATTTTGTTTTAATTAACTTTGACTGGTGAATTAACATGCGGAAAATGTAGTCCGTTTTTTAAAACAAACTTTGAAAGTTAGAATTGTATGTATAATATTACAGTGTCTAAAAATGTATTGGGTTTGTGTACATGACAGCAAGGATATGGATGTTTAAATTATTATTATTACAAATAATATTATCATCACATTTTCATCACAGTATTTAAAATCTGAATGTTCGCAAACATGTAAACAACCGTATAGAGATGAAATACATAGGTTTTGCTGAATAATGAAACATAGTATCAGTTATGTTGCAAAACTTGGAATGTATTCCAAAGGTTAACAAAGAAAGCCCCATTTAGTCCAAGCACATCGTAAAGTAGGTATAGTTCTTAAATTTACATTGTTGTTTTAAGTCTGAGTCTGTTTAAAAATGCATCTTATAAATACATGTACAACCAGCTTTGCCTAATTACAGAGCCAGTTTATTTTTTNGAAACTAACTGATGAGCATCCATAATGGATGCTCATCAGTTAGTTTCTATTCTGGTGTGATGTGATTTGCTTGGTACAATTCTGAAGAGATGTAATCAAACAACTGAATGATGTCGATATGTGCAAATTATGATATTTTGTAATTTTTCTCATTATTGCCTATAACAGTTCAGTTATCTAAGTGGCAATGCCCCTTCTAAAAATACTAGGTGTGCTATGTATAATACAACATACAACACCATGCTTATACAAATTAATGTAAATCGTTAAAAATATAAAGTTGTAAATAACATTCCCATAACGTTTGTTGTATAATAGACATGACTTAGGCATACAAAATAAGTCCAAAATCTGCCAAAGTATTAATCAATTCAACAAATATGATAGAATATGCATGTAGCAAAATGATAGAAAGATCAACATTGAATCCCAATACGAGTTACAGGTAGGAATGAAAACATTTAAGGGTCAGTTTGTTGATGCAATTCACCTTTTCTAACAAGTTACTGATTGTTAGAAACACACAAAACATCTGCTATACTTTTGTCAAAGTGTATCTTGTTATTTTGTTTTGTAAAACAGTACAAATTCCACTCAGTGTTTTGGGACATTTGATAACAAACAATTGCAAAGCAAGTATTTAGAATAAAATAAGATAAAATGTCAATTTGAACTTTTCAGCACTATTTAATGATATCAGAACAGTATTTTAAAATGTTAAGAGTATTTAATTTAAAAAAAATGCAATTAAGTGAGAATTTCCAATACTTTTCAATTCACTTAATGTCACTTTGAACTTTTCGCTCTTAACAATTAGTTGAAAAAAATAGTTTTTTCAGTGCGAAAAGGTTCTAAGTGACATTTTTTGCATTTTATTCATAATATTCTTTGTTTCAAAATGTAGAAAGTATTGAATATGAAAAACATACTGTAAATTGATCATTAAATGTAGTTTTAAAATCACTTAGAACTTTTTCGCTCTGAACTTAAAGTACAAAAAAATATGAAATTTCAGTGCGAAAAAGGTCTAAGTGACATTTTTTCAAATAACTTTATTATTTGTGAAAATACAAAAATGTTTAAAAAATAGGTGATTAGAGCAGACTATTCTCAATATAACTTTTAATTTTAAAGCCTTCGTTGTTTTAATTGTTCTTCTGATACAGTTTAAACCTTCTCCTGAACATTTTTGAAAAATGCACTTAGATCTGTTTCGCTTTCATCCCTCGATGTGCACTTCATACAAGATGTTCTATCAATCAAACATGTATTTCAGTTTTACCGGGTTTTTTTCACTGATAATATCTGCAGCTTTTTACATCTGTCACAGACACAGATTATACCATGGCACATAGTTGGACCAGATAACATTATTGTTGTGCTACCAATACTAATTATTCCTTTTAAACATTTTATAACATATATAGTTTTACTTTGGAAAAATAAGAATAATTTAGCTCAAGATCGTCACATCCACATTCCTTGCATTTCCTTCACCTATGGTTTGAAAATCATTAACTAATGGTCATAAACTGTCAAAGTTTGGATGAAATCTGGCAAGCATTAAAAGAGAAATCGAGACTGCAATATTTCAGGACATAATATATTATATATTCTTTAGTGGAGAAAAAAGCAAAAGACCATGCTTCTGCAAAAAAAAGATAAATTATTGTATGTACAATCATATACATGTTTAGGTTCTTTAGCTGTGGTTAAAGCTACAAAATGGCAGGATGGTTGTACATATCGCTGGACAAGGACAAGTGGTTTCAATTTGTGTGAGGACACAAAACAGTAGCTACAAGTAGCAAACATCATGTAAAACTTTATACACAGTTTCGTAGCAAGTTAAAATATTTATTAATAAATAGACACAGTAAAAATATACACTTTCTCATTTATCATTATTCCCCTTAAACAGGCTTTCTTAATTTTGTTTTAATTAACTTTGACTGGTGAATTAACATGCGGAAAATGTAGTCCGTTTTTTAAAACAAACTTTGAAAGTTAGAATTGTATGTATAATATTACAGTGTCTAAAAATGTATTGGGTTTGTGTACATGACAGCAAGGATATGGATGTTTAAATTATTATTATTACAAATAATATTATCATCACATTTTCATCACAGTATTTAAAATCTGAATGTTCGCAAACATGTAAACAACCGTATAGAGATGAAATACATAGGTTTTGCTGAATAATGAAACATAGTATCAGTTATGTTGCAAAACTTGGAATGTATTCCAAAGGTTAACAAAGAAAGCCCCATTTAGTCCAAGCACATCGTAAAGTAGGTATAGTTCTTAAATTTACATTGTTGTTTTAAGTCTGAGTCTGTTTAAAAATGCATCTTATAAATACATGTACAACCAGCTTTGCCTAATTACAGAGCCAGTTTATTTTTTCAACACATAAAAACGATTATAAAAGTCACTAGAATTCATAAAATATACATCATAATTCTGTACTATAAACTTGTTTAATTTCAATTCCAGTAACCCCAACTGCAGTATGTCAAACAGAAATTCCAAAAACAAAAAAAAATCAAACAAACAAGAGATTTGTTTGTCAGAAACACAATGCCCCCTACTGCGCCGCTTTGGAAAAAAAAATCAAAACCTAAACGCAAAACCTTAACGCAAAACCTTAACCCAAAGTGTTACGGAATTTCAGACAGACGGACAAACGGACGGACAGACGGACAGTGCGATCACTATATGCAAACCTTCAGGGGCATAGACAATCTAATCATTGAAAATATGCATGTATTTCTATAAATGTAAGGTATTACAATGTACATGTATAAGTCACCACCAATGCAAGCAAATTTGCCAAATGCAGGCTAGCAGCACACTGTTTAAGCCACAGGAAAAAACTACAAACTTACATTCACAAATTAATACATTTGTCAACACATTCTATTTAGCCATATTAATGAGAACAGAACACACAACACACTAACAGGTGACTTTTTCATCTTAAAAAAAGCAGACACAGGCAGCCATATTATTATTTATTTTATAGGATAAAATGGCGTTTGTACTGAAGCCAGTGAATCGTTGAATTAAATTACTAAAGAATATAATCCTGGCAATTAATTGTGGTAGTCTTTAAAGCACTTTGAAGCCCTTCTGGTCAGCTAAGAAATGTTGCTATGTGTATGTGCTTGTTCCAAAATATTTTTTCTGACTGGAAATAAGAAAGATTTCATCATGTTGTAATTCAAATATTTAAAAAAAAAACTTTCACAAATAAGTGACTTCTAATACATTTGTTAATACTTATAAACTCTAAAAACACAAATATTATAAAAGTATGTGTTGTGCGAATTTTATTATCATAACACCAGTCTAGACTAAACATGACCTTCTTTCAAATGAAAACCAGAAATCATGCGAATGACCATCGTAATTATCGAAAATACACAGGAATAAAATAAAACTTTTTAAAATTGTAAAACATATTAAATTATAATTCTTGAATGCATTTAATGATGGCTGTACCATAATGTATCCAAACATTAAGAAAAACAGTGCCCAAAGATGGTGTTTTATCATAATAGAATATCTGCTTAAGGTATTGTTATAATCGGTATTAATGGTAATTTACTGACTATTGTATGTCTATAATTTAATGTTACAAGTTTCCGTGAACTTGATCTTAGACCTGTTGAACATAAAATCAATAGGCGTCTTTCTTTTAATCCAATATATATTTGCATTACAATGACAGGTGAAAGCGTTTTTAAGATATTGAGCACAAATGAAATGGTTTATGGACCAATCTCCAACCACCAAACAAATGCAAAGAAATATATATCTGCTTTCCAAAAAGGGGCATAATATTCGCAAAAAAACTCATGATAAAGTAAATTATGTTTTCTTGAAAAACAAATGCCAATTCATAAACCATCCTATTCCAAGAAGGAAATGCAAATGCAACTCTGCAAACGTGCCACATCTTACAAAGCTGTATTTTGATTGGAATGATGTATCTAACTGGGAACTCCCTGATATAGTTCTATGTCTTAGTATTTGGTTAGCATGAAACTAGAAATTATCATTCAATATACAAATTATTATGCATTTTGGGGGAGGGGAGGTACTATTTCTTATAAGCCTAATTAGTATCTTAGGCTAAATGAGCCTTGTTCTTGGAAAAATGGGCTTAATGCATGTGCCTAGAGTGTCATACCAGATTAGCCTGTGAAGTCTACACAGGCTTATCAGGGACAACACTTTCAGCTTTTAAATGACTTCCTCGCTTAAAGAAAGTCTTTTCTAAAGAAAAAATCCAGTTAAGGCGGAAAGTGTCATCCCAGATTAGCCTGTGCGGACTGCACAGCTAAATTGGGATACAACTTTATGCACATGCCTTAAGCCCAGTTTTCCCAGAACGAGACTCAAATAATTCAAATGTCTACCATTATAAACATGTAGTCGGCCTATGTCCAAGATGACCCTGGGCCCATGACTGCATTCATTTTTTAATTTCAGACTTTTAGTGACCAATCAGAATGTTTGTTATAATTAAGCATTTAGCTGCAGTTTCAATTGGTTAGATATTTGGGGGGAAAAAAAGTGAGCTAATGTTCCTAGTCAATAGGTCTGATTAAATACTAATTAATATAGCAAACAATCAAACTCAAGAAACTCAATCAGAAGAGAAATTCTTGTTCCTATCTGCTAATTTTATAACAGAAAACTTACTAAAAATATAAAACTATAAAAAATGGTATCACCCCCTTGGAACTGTCAATGCAAAGCAAATTAAAAAGACAAGTCATTCATAAAAGTTCAAGATCTACATACGTCTCTCGCTGATGTCTTTCCAGCAGTTTGTGAGGTCCTGACCCCAGGTACTTTAGACCCAAATGCAATATGGTAGTTGTCATTACTGCCATTGGCTGATGACCTTCGGCCACTGGCATTCAAATCTGCATGAAAAATACCAGCAAAATAATGTAATAATCATGAGGGATTTTGTGTATGCAAGAATAATTAGGACGTGCAAACGCTTTAACATGTTACTTTGGATACATAAATGAAGATACTTGAATCAAGATGACATGCTTCAATGCCTTTTGTGTTTAACTTTTACTCATAAGTAATTGTCTTTTTAGATTTCTTAGTTGAAAACAACTGATGTAGCGCTCCACGATCACAGAGGAGCATTTCAGTATTACCTAACTCGATGGTGCTGTTGATGGAGCCCCGGACATCTCCGCCCCTCAGTCGCTCTGCGTGCCGAATTTTGTCTATTGTCAGCAACTGCAATATATATGTATATATATTAATCTGTATTATATATGAACACAGCCTTTAAACTACGAAACTTGTTTAATCTTTACTATGATTATTCTTAGACAATTAGAACACTTTTTTACATAACAACTATTTTATGTAGATTTCATTTTATGAAGTCTTCATGTTAACAAGGATAGACCTCTCGCTTATTTTGTTTGTATATGAAAATGTACTCTATTTGTATACAATGTACTAGTCAATTGAAAACATGTTTGTTTTAAAGTTTAAAACATTACATTTATGTGCATGGTGATAATTAGCCTACCTGTGTACACTGTGAGATGTCAGATGCAAACTGGACATGCTTAGGAATGCTCTCAAGCACTCCCGAGTTACTGGACGCACAGCCATACAGCTCTGTAAACAATGTGTGGCATGTACATATAAACAAAAGGGTATAATTCACATATGTAACTAAAAATAATTTATATAATTCACAGTATTTTTTACACATAAAGCGTTTAACACACACAAAATGACAACTTCACAATATCAAACATCTAGGCATAAAACATGAATTGAGATGAATCAGAATTTTTAATACACTTTACAGGGCCCCAATTAACCTNCGATACCGTATTGAATAAGGAGGATAAACTTGGCTGTTAACTGAACAAACTATATCCAGTTTTTTTTATCTGCCACTACATCCACTTTCTGTTTACTATAAAGTTACTTCACTGAATTAACGTAAGTGAAGATTATTGGTTTTGACTGCAGACCAGTGCATTTTTTACAATGTTTCAAACAAAGGGATATAAATATGCACAATTTGATTGAAATTTTCTTTTACAATTGTAGTTTAATTTCAAACAGATAAAGCACTGATGATTAACAAACTAGAATAAATGTTGAGGAAAGCTTTAGTCATAAAGTCCGGAAATTATCAGTTTCACGATGTTAAAATATCATGTTCATGTATTTCGGTCAAAACTCTATCACATACACATTAATAATATTGGGGAAATCACCAACATGCATATCTTTTTCTTTAGTGAACGACTACCGGTACACTATTCGCTATTAAAAAAGAAATGTGTATGTATCAAGCCCCTTTAACAATTAATTTTGAGTAAATCAAATTTTGACCTCAAAAGTGTATATTCGCACTTCAGAGCAACTGTTGGACTGGCAACTTGTCGCAAAATGGAGCATTTTAGATTCAGGTACATTTATGAATTCTACCTAAGAATTTCCAGTCAGTCAGTAAACAGTTGTTAAATCTGAATGATTCAATTAAATGATTACCCTAATTCCATACTGAAGTCTGAAGCCTTTTTTAAGTATACTTGAAGAATTAAGTAGGGTTGAACAAGGTGCACTGAAAAAGAAAGAAAAAGAAATTCATTCAATTTGATATATGAGTACTGTATATTCATCAAACATTGAGAATAAACTTACATTTCTGTATACATGTATTTGCTTACATCCTTAAATAATCACGAGTTTGATTTTTCAGAAAATAAAGTTATCCAAATACCAAACACAATTTTATTACTCACGGATAGATTTCACAATGGTTTAATTATAAATTGAACAAATTGACACCTGTTGTGCATTCCTTTAGGGAGAAAGTTTGCAATACGTATGAACATTTTGCAATTGTTAGCAAATGTACTCGAGGGGTAGTTCCCTTGCAAAACCAAAATGGCTGATGAATATGTTGTTGTAGAATGAAATTACAGTAAATCATTTATGTAATTTTAAACTGCAACAACATTGTTCAACATTGTAGTAAGCTATAACATCTCCAAAAATTCCTTTAAATTGCAAAACTATATGCTGTTTCACAATTGTTCAATCATAATCATTTTTTATTAATTGGGGGGCCGCCATCTTTAAATGTTTGCTTAATGCCTCCCACACTGTAGGGGCATGAAAATGCTGCTTTCATAACCTATAGGTAAGGATCAAATCACATTGGTGACACTTCACCCATAATGAACCACAAGGTGTGTAAAAACTTACATGAAGTTCTGGGATCTTTTGGAAGCTGCATTTTTGTAGTGGCTGAGACCCCATCCAAATAACAGCAATAGCTTTTGATCTCTTTATCATACTTCTGCAATACATAGTTTTCAATCTCTCCAAATACTGTTTCTCATCACATAATAAAAATGTGTTTTATGATTGTAAATGATTATTGTTCTTAGAAACTGACATACTGACGTGAAAAAGTTACTGTGCAACAGTACACAATGTAGGATACAAATAAACCCTGGGTTTTCTTAGCATAAATTACCATGGGAACAGTTCCAGACACTTTCCATTGTGAAAGTGCATCCTTCTGTTGTGGTGAGAACACCTCAAAGAAAGCTCCACCCTGAAAAGCAACATTCATGGTGTATGACATAATTTAAGGTTGACTTCTATTTTTGGCAGATTGCAAAATTAAATTTTTAAAGACTCGTTTTACAACTTTAATAAATCAGAATGACATGTTTTATTGTTTGGATGCTGGTTTGGGTCCACTGATTTGGGAAAATTTAATTTGATATAACTCTGAATAATTCACATTAAACGAATAAAATCATAGAAATCATTATTATATTCTTTGATAGATATTATTGAATTTAATTGAGATAAAATTAGCATAAGACACTTCTTAAAAAAAAATAAAAAAAAAATGGGAATTTTTTTGGCACATTTTGGGAATTGGGCTATAAAATCGTGCCAAAAAAAATCCCTGTACTTAGTTCACATCCTGCAGATAACATGTCATAATCCCCTTTGATATGTATTGTATGGAAACAGTCGTCATAACTGAATCCAAAGTGTTGCTATTGCATTTGATACTGACACACCAACTCTATGGAGAATCACTAATTAAAAGGGCAATTTTTCCTGGTGGTAAAATGTGTATCAAATCCGGATTCAAAACCAGGATTTCTAGTTTTCATAGCGTATGCTTTACTGAGTAACTAGCTAACCTGGCCACTTACCCAGCTTACCACCAATCCAGCTTTAGTTAGGTAAGGTGACCATTATGAATTACAGAGCATCAACAAAAATGTATGCACAAGCAATTAACAAGCTTCACAGAAAGTTAAATTTGTATTCATTCAGAGCTAAAATCTGTTTGAAAGACTTATTCTTATTTCAGGTAATGATGAACTTGAAGTTTACTTGACCATATTTTTCCTAAAAATGGTGTTTGATCCAAAGCTGGCAATCCTTCAGTCTAGCCCATCCCCCGCAATACAAGGGGGAGCTATACTTTTTAGCACTTGATTGGCTTGTTTTTCTTCATATTTTTAAGTTAATAAAAACAGGTAATAACTCCATCTAAATAAGTTAATACTTAAGAGGCAAATTAAAGATTGATATTATTGATGTAATTTGCTGAAAAGATCTGCACCATTCTTATCAAATAACAACATTTTTAGGAGTATATATAAGGCAACACAATTCGCAGTTTCGCACACAAAGGGAAGTGTGTCCAGTTTTCTTCAAATACACAAATATCATGATATTACAGGGGTTTTTTGGCCCGATTTTATAGCCGAAAAACGGCTTTATTCCCAATCCCAAAAAGTATACTTTTTTCCCAAAATGTGCCAAATAATTCCCAATTAAAACATATATATATAGTGAAACATATTAATAAGTACATGTACTCTATTTGATAAAAAAAAACTTGTTTCTACATGGCTGGCAACTTTAATTGCTATGTAAATCCTCTTTTGATAACAGATTTTTGCAAGTTTCCAGCACCAGCATATCCAGGGTTCTCAATAAGTTTTGGGGCAACAGGCCAAAATGTGAAACCAATAGGTCTTCTAGGGGGGTCCGGGGGCATGCCGCCCCGTAAAATTTTAAAATTGCTATTTTAATGGTCAACCAGGCACTTAAATTTGAGCATTTTTTTGTGCATTTTATGAATTTTAGCTTTTTTAACTAACAAAAGATAAATGGAAAAAGCTCTTTATTACGTTTGTAAAATTTTAACTCATATAATATTTCTGGACATTTACAAATCATCCAAGTCACCATAACTGTCATCAGATTCACAGTATTATATCTTTTAGCCACCACGCATGTCGATGTCACGATTAAATGTTTGCCAATATGATAGAAGATTTCACCACTTACATAACACAAATTGATGAAAAAGAAACAACTTTCAGAATTTCAGTTTGCTTAAAAATTTAAAACATTAGTTCCATCAATAAGTTTCCAACAAAGGTTTGCAATTATTCATTAAAAATATGATTTTTCACAATAAAGTGTATCATAATTCGGATAAATATAACTTTCGGATATGGAAATGGCTTATTGCACTCAATTTTAGGGTCAATTTTACGATTTTGACGGGGGGTTTTGCACAAGATTCCAATTGGGACATTTTATTATGATAAGGAAAAAACGATTTTGGATTGGGAATGGGGCCGAAATTCCGCCCTACTGGAATTTGCGGAAAAGGCCTGATCGTCAGAGTCTACCATGCACAGTTTGCGCGACACTTCTAGTTTGAAACGCAACTGAATGAAAACAAACTTTCACAATCAGGAACAAAACTCACCATGTGACAAACTTTCACAATAAGGAACAAAAATTCACCAGGTGCTAAAAAGAATTTCAATATACATGTATTTGACTGCTTTTCATCCAATTTTCGTCTTTTCATTGTTGTTGTTGTAATAATGCGTTAAGGGAGATAATTAAGCCACGTCTTTGCTTAATAGCAAAAAGGAGCAAAATTACTGAAAAGACACAAAATTTCGAAAAGTAAATTGCAGATTTTCCGAATTTGCAACCAGCAAAAATCTGATATCAAACGGCCAATTTGGCCAGGCGCCGGCTCTTATTGAGAACCCTGCATATCTTGTAAAACTGTCAATGCCGCCCAAACAACGAGTACCTGCTTTCGAACCCTTCAGCGTTCAAAATTAAAAATAAATTTGTCACATGATTTGACCATGGTCACGTGACTTATTGCAGCAGCCGAAATGTGTAAATTGTCAAGCAAAGTTGAAAACGAAAATTAGACCATGTTTTAATAGTTTTTTTTTTAATAAAAATCAATGTATATGTAAAAAGCTTTAAGAAATACAATGATTTTTACGTGTTGTATGATAAATCTACTTATTCTACCTGTTTTTTGACTCATTTTTGTTGATTTACCACTACACGCGAGTAGTAGTAAACAAATTACTTATACACAAAAAACGGAGACGTTGTGCGCCAGCGCGCATGCGCATAAAATGTAAACGAATGAAGGGTTCGAAAAGAGGTGAAGTTCGAGAAGAGATACCTTTACGATGAATTTAAATTCACCTGTTGATTGGTCGTTATGAACAGTGCTCAATCAGTCAATGCTTACACATTGCATTGTGTGATTAACGCATGTTCAGTGGGAATATCCCCATCTTACAATTTATTTGTACATGTACGTCTGTAGTAAGTAATATGTAAGTTGAAATTATGCGAACGTACATGACACAACATTTAGGCCAATATGTTCATGTTATTTACATACCTGATAATCGTTCTTGAACATCTTCGACTTCGCTTTAGATTGAAATATCAATGATTAAAAGTTCAAGTACTACTGAATGCAACTAATAAAAATACACATTTACATTTCAAAACAAAACGAAAATATATAATTTGTACTCGGATCTTCACTCATTTTGAGGATCAATAATTTCTTAAACAGCAAAGAAATCCTCAGGATTAGTTAAACTTTTCATTCGACGCCATGTTTGTTTACAAGCAATGGTTCAATTTAACAACCAATCAAATTCCACAAAACTCGACCCATCTAAATCCCCAAAACTATCAAGATCTTCTTACTCGAGTGGACAAAAAAAACAACCACTGAGTACTCTTAACCCTGAAGTAACGTTGCTCCTTTCGGTATTCAAAAATGACAATAATAATGTGTCAAATGAAAATGTAACTTAATAAATTTCACTTTATAACATGTAATAAACCATTTAAAATATGTTAAGACAATAGCGATGAAGGTGTTCTTTGCGTCAGCGGGAACCTCACTTTTGAAATGGTAAGATCGGCGCGCATACGAATTTATTAAAGGCATAGTTACATCCTTGCTTATTTCACTATCAAGCTCCGAATCTGGGTAACGGAATTGATATAACATGGTGAGTTTTATCACCTGATAATCAATACACTGCTACAAATAACATTTGGTGGGTCAATAAACGAATCCAGTTGAATACCACATGGAAATAAAACAGATTTCCAACACTTTACTACCTAAGCTTGTCATAAGTGTTCGTCAGATATAGCACCCATGTTTTGTCCATTTTAAGTTATATGAAAAGCTAGTGATTTTTTACGGCTTCCTCCAGGAACCGACTCGATCGAATTCCTAACAAGGATATCCGGTAACAAATTAAAGACTTTTGGCTAGCGTTTTTACTGCGTTCTTACAGCAAACACGACTCGGTAGGATCGACACGGATGCCATGGGGTTTTCGCGAGAATTTATGACGACGGCGTCCAAAAACTAACAACGCCTTTGCAGGTGACGGTACATCGACTACTTTGGGTCATGTTCATAGTACCGGTAAACGCTTAGGCTCTACGTTCTTACGACTTCCTGGCGAAAACGCAATAGGACGAACTAAACGCAGAAAGAACGCAATTCAAATGGCAATGTCGCAATACTGTCGTAATAGACAGGCATAGTTACGCATTGACGTCGCCAATGATCGAGTTGGCCGACCTTCCATATGTTGTGCTGATCGACCGATACCGAATCGGAAGTGTAACAACGTCCTTGTCAAGAACTCGGACCTGACCGCACGGAGGGCATCTGTTTTTCCCTTACCTTTCTACGAGTTTAGCTTTGTTATAGTGAGTTGTGGGTGATCTTTGAGTCACTCCACCGTAGTTTCTTCTGTCGCTCCTGGCCAGTTTTTCTTTTTTGTCTTCGACTGGGCTTTCTTTACGTCTGGCACTGCTATAAGACTTAAGTATGTTCCAGATCCTCTTTCAAGAGATGGCGTCGGTGTCATGGCTTTCCCGCCTAGGACCATTGGACTTGGACATAACGCTGAGCTAGGAAATTTAATTTAAATCAAGTGACGTAATCACACATTGAAGCGTAGACATTAATTACAAAGACATGCAACACAGACGCCGTATGACCCTTGTGAAGTCGCAGTGCAAACGCCAAGGGCGTAGTAGAGTCGTATAAGACACGACAAGAACGCAGTGTGGACGCCGTGGCGTTGCCGATAGTTGTCGTGTTAACGAAGAGTTATACACGCCGTGAAAATATAAAGGACCTCAATCATTTTTAATAATATGTCCTTTCACCGCGAATAATGTGATCAAATATAAACCCATATTTTCATTCGTGAAAATAATTTACATCTACTATGGTAAATCATTACTACATCAAATCAGTGAACATTTAGTTGGGATTAAAACTGCTTAAATTGTGCAAAACATAACATCTGATGACATAATTCAGTTAAACATAACACGAATGAAACTGTTTTGTTTATTTAAATGGTTGAAAGTAGAAAATGAAAATCGATAAGCACCATATTCTCGTTACACCTTCTCAAAGACTGAAGTTTTTTAGAAAATATAGTAAGATGTATCGCCAAATAGAATAAAACATGATATAGTCTCATTCGTATACAGGAACGACCAGAGTAAATGCCATATTAAACGTTGTCTTCAGCATGCTCTAGCGATGTCTCATATTGAGTATTCTGTGAAGCAAAATAACTGTTGCGCATGTAAAACCCTCATACATGTTTATAGGCATTTCAATTCGCAATCATCTATAGTTAGAGCGTTATGAATTTTAACAGCCTATATTGCAATAACACGGCTTTTTCTATTCCGGGACCCTTTATTTACGGCTACACAAATCATATTAATAAGACTGTGGTTATATCAGATTGTTTGGGTACCAGAACTGAATATAGATGCCAGTAACATTCATATTTCGTGTAAATGTAATGATTCAAAATATAGCATCGCACGCTAGATAAAACAGCAATAAAATATACTTATTGTCGAATTTAATACTAATTATTTACTCAAAGCGTACATATTTTGACCACGAAGTTTACCGATTTTAAATACAAAATAAAAGTCAATGCACAACTGTTTGTAACGCTGTGACTGTATTGATTGTATTGACATTACNTGATAATGATTGTAATTATTGATATTACTGGTAATATCTTAGTCTTAAAGAGTCTCAATTATGTGTAAAATGTGCAGACAATGATAATATATATCAGGGCTTTTTCTCTTTCTGTGAGAATGGCCGTTTTTCATAATTTTGGGAAATTCGCGACTAATATTTTCACAATTTCAAGAAGTTCGCGACTCATATTTTCACAATTTCAAAAAGTTTGCTTCTCAAATTTTCACAAGTTTAAAAAGTTTGCTACTCATTTTTTCACAAATTTAAACAAGTACGCAACTCAAAATGGATGGGTGTAGGCCGCTTCACAACAACAGGCAAAAAAGTTCTCTATATTATTATTATTTAAGGAAAACAAGCCTAAAGCGGCTGCCGCATTATCAGACGAAGAGATTCAAAAACTCTATACAGAAAACATTTTGGGTGCAACAACGCCAAAATCACTCCTAAATACCATTTGGTTGAACAACTCCCTGCATTTCGGCCTACGAGGAACCCACGAGCAGTACAATTTAAGGTTAGTTAAATTATGAAATGACAGACTTTCAGTGCTACAAATGAGAGTCTTAAATTTGATAAGTTTTTGGGAATCATTGCATAATTGAAATCCCGTATTAAACCAGATTAATCATTTGCTTAACCTCCAACATCTTGAATTTTACATGAACGGCACCGAATACTTACTTCAATATAATGAAACAACTCCTGATAATTAAACACATTTTTTTAAGATGGGGTAATGTCAAACTGAACACAGATGCTTCAGGAAATGAATTTCTGGAATTCAATGAACGACAGACTAAGACCCGCAATGGCGCAAATTCATCAGATTCCAGAAAAATTCATCCGAAGATGTTTGCCTCTCTAGAGTTAGGAAATAGGGACCCTATTTTTAATTAACAAACAGTTTAGTGATAAAAGACCACCCGGCTTCAGCACTAATGACAGCCCATTCTACCTGGCAACAAAAACCTTGCCCTTAACTGACATTTCTGATCAGTGGTTCCTAAGGCAGAAACTTGGTGAAAAAAAAAATGCCAAGATGTTGAAAACTATGGCAATCGAGGCCGGTTTTGACAAAACCAAAAATATCAGTAACCATTCCGCTAGAAAACACCTTGTTCAAAAATTAAGGTATTTCAATATCGCACCCACTGAAATCATGAAAAACAGGACACAAAAACGTCCAGTCAATAATAAATTACAGCGAAATTTCCGAACAAACACAAAAAAGATGTTCAAACCTTTTAGCATCATGTTCTACTGCAACTCCATCTCAGGCATCTGTTTCATGCACTTCTGTCAACGATTCCGAAATGAACATTTCTCTCCCCACCCACCCTGCACAAGCACAGCTTCCTGGCCAAAATCCAATACATGGCATGTTTTTTGGAGCTGTACTTAACGTGCAGAACCTCAATATTTACGCACAACCACCACGGTAAACCAAATGCGCAGTACATATTCCGAATTCTAATAAAAACATAATTCATTTCTTTACACGTGTTGACACACTGCGAAGACGTGAGCGACTGCACTGGCCTTGACATGTTACAGTTGCGTTTCAAGTTTTTCCTTTAAAATGTATAATATATGTTTTCATTTTGTGTAATAAAGTATTGCTGCTTAAAGTTTTATTGCAGAATTAAAGAAGACAGAGAAAGAAACAGCGTTATTAAATTACATTAAATGGCGCTACTTTTCGTGTTGAGGAACAATGCTATTTTTAGAACGATTCATACGCGATAAACAAATGCAGCGGCTCCAGGGCGTAGCAATGAATTTTTAGTATTTCTTGAAAAACGGGGTGAGTGGTGTCAGTGGTATGATAAACAGAAAAACAGGTTACTGCCTGATCGTTTTGTAATATATCAAGCTCGGCACGAATAAAATAACGGCTCGGAAAAGCCTCGCCGTTATTTTATTCTAAGCCTCGCCTTATATATTACAAAACGATAAGGCATTAACCTGTATATATATTCACATAACTTGGTCAGAGACAGCAAACAATGCCCAATAACACATGTGTGAAGATTACATTTAATATCTGTAGTATAAACAGTATCTGGAGATAGAGCGGACGCTGACGCCGACGCCGACATTAGGGCGAGCAATATAACTCGAACTATTCGGTGACTAGTCGTACTTAAAATACAGTTCGTCGACATCATCTGGAATAATTGTAATGCCACATATGGCAACATCAGCATTGGGACTGATCATTTACTGTCTGGGAACAAAAGAGCATTTCTCATTACTCAGTATAATAAGCGTGTAAATAGTTAATGTTCGGTCTTTGTGAACTTTTGATATGATCACCGAACAAATGGCAGACAGCGCCTCTTGGCTCAAAGGCATAGATATGTGCCATGTAGGAGAAGTCATAATTGTAAGCCATCTAAGGTAATATTTTATTTTCTGGTTCTAGCTTTTACGTAATTAATTACAGATAATTAGACAATACATATATTTGAATTAAGATATCACGTACGTATTTCCAACTGCATTAATTATACATGTTACGTATTGACATTATAAATTCATCAATAAGAAATGGTATTTCTTAAACATCGCATTAAATTGTTTTTCCAAAATAAACTCTAAAATAATATTATGATTGTATTGCAAGAAATGTATTCCACCCCTAGTTTATAGCTGTTTATTTATGATCATTAGAAACAAAGGCAATCAAAAGCCTTAGACCTCATTTCGCGTTAACATTTTAACAATCCTTGGTATAAAATATTTCACCTGTGTTCGGTTACAGTCCCCTTATAATGGAAATGTATTTACTCATAAGTGAAATGTTCGCACTGAATAATGGAAAACAGCGAAACGAAATCGACGACGTTCTCAACCTTAAAATGCGTTTGCAGTGATGAACTTAATTAAAAGTCAATTAGATACGTGAACTTAGTGGCCTATATAATGTATTATTACAGATAATCTAGACACAGACTACCGTATTGAAGAGAACTCGGAAAAATTTGTCATCATAATGCATTGGAAATTATTGAGAGTTGTAATCAAGGACAGGATGTGCAAACAAAGTTGACCTTGTGGCCAAAGGGCACGCTATAAAACAGTCGAGAGTCATAGACTGGCTGTTAAAGAAGACAGTCTTCTTAATATTTGATACATAAAGGCATTTTTTAAATGTATAGCAAGTTAATACGTTTGCAGCAAAACATTTCAACTTGCTATTGACTAGCTAGCTTTTGGTCAGAATAAGTGCTTTTGTCGGATGATATGTTGTAATAATTTATACAATAATATGAGTTTTTGCTATACCTTTATATGAGCAAAATTTGAAAATTTCAAATATAATTTCTTCAGTTGCATTGACTGCCTGACTTTCAGCTGACTTTCTTTTTAAATAAAAAATGCGATTTAAATACAATAATTTAATTATTCGGAAACACGTTTTATATATTCAAATTGAATGTAACAGCTGTCGAAATAACAATTCAACGCAAATAGCTCCATTAGAGAATTTTACAATTGTGTCAGAAACAGAAAACGTGGACGAACATGGTGGCTATAATAAATAAATCGTGTATATCTAAATACCGCTCGATTTGGTAACGTTGCACGAATTATGCCAGTAAAAGACTAATGGAACGATGAACGAACTCAGTTAAATTTACATTTATTTCGGGTTCTGATGATACTGCAACAGTGTTAGCGCATGCAAACTATAAAAAACGTCGTCATCCACTACCTGTTTTGGTGGCATTTCTATATCTAAAAGCCCACAGTTATAATCGAGGCCATGAAACGCTATTTGTTTTCTCCCTCCATTTGGCTTAGCAATTAGTCCTTACTAGAAGTAAACGGCTTAGCGTCGCTGAGTCTATTTAACGAAAAAGCGTTAATATTTTCGATAGCAAATGTAAAAGTTTATCCCGTCAATAGGTCTCGGAATTTCTGCTTGCTCAGATCAACTAGGGACACACGCTTCGTTGACTTTTAATTACATTAACATCACGGTAAATGTGCGTTAATGTTTTGCGACCTACACTCATTCCGCTGCGATGTCGCGCGTCTATCATCACCTCATTTTTTTAATAGTTTGCTCAACCATTTCTCTGATATAATAATGGATGTTTTATTTTCGTGCACATAACACGAGGGTTTCAACTAAAGGACATTCGAGTAGCTATACTGGCTACACTGTGTATTTAGTTAAAGAGTTCAACATTCATTTATCTCGTGAGTCTGACATAACCACCTTGTTTATTATATGAACTTCTTTATGAACTTCTTCTTCATAAAACTTTATCTTTTTTCATTTTTCTAACAGTCACATATTCATTATGTTTTCTCTACATGGAACCGATAAGTTAACCATATTGAACACCCCCCCCCCCCGAGGGTTTT